>CM077218.1:39227239-39464739 GCA_039654775.1 Spinibarbus caldwelli | reverse complement strand
ATTTTGGATGCGATTAATCGTTTGACAGCCCTATATATATATATATATATATATATATATATATATATATATATATATATATATATATATATACACACACAGTGGGGGAAAAAATTATTTGATCCCCTGCTGATTTTGTATGTTTGCCCACTGACAAAGAAATGATCAGTCTATAATTTTAATGGTAGGTTTATTTGAACAGTGAGAGACAGAATAACAAAAAAAATCCAGAAAAACGCATTTCAAAAAAGTTATAAATTGATTTGCATTTTAATGAGTGAAATAAGTATTTGACCCCTTCGCAAAACATGACTTAGTACTTAGTGGCAAAACCCTTGTTGGTAATCACAGAGGTCAGACGTTTCTTGTTGTTGGCCACCAGGTTTGCACGCATCTCAGGAGAGATTTTGTCCCACTCCTCTTTGCAGATCCTCTCCAAGTCATTAAGGTTTCAAGGCTGACGTTTGGCAACTCGAACCTTCAGCTCCCTCCACAGATTTTCTATGGGATTAAAGTCTGGAGACCGGCTAGGACCTTAATGTGCTTCTTCTTGAGCCACTCCTTTGTTGCTTTGGTCGTGTGTTTTGGGTCATTGTCATGCTGGAATACCCATCCACGACCCATTTTCAATGCCCTGGCCCTGACAGTACATGGACCCGTCCATCGTCCCTTTGATGCGGTGCAGTTGTCCTCTCCCCTTAGCAGAAAAACATCCCCAAAGCATAATGTTTCCACCTCCCTGTTTGACGGTGGGGATGGTGTTCTTGGGGTCATAGGCAGCATTCCTCCTCCTCCAAACACGGTGAGTTGAGTTGATGCCAAAGAGCTGGATTTTGGTCTCATCTGACCACAACACTTTCACCTAGTTCTCCTTTGAATCATTGGCAAACTTCAGACGGGCCTGTACATGTGCTTTCTTGAGCAGGGGGACCTTGTGGGCGCTGCAGGATTTCAGTCCTTCACGGCGTAGTGTGTTACCAATTGTTTTCTTGGTGGCTATGGTTACGGCTGCCTTGAGATCATGGACAAGATCCTCCCGTCTAGTTCTGGGCTGATTCCTCACCGTTCTCATGATCATTGAAACTCCACGAGGTGAGATCTTGCATGGAGCCCCAGACCGAGGGAGACTGACAGTTATTTTGTGTTCCCTTTAAGAGAGTGCTCCTAATCTCAGCTCCTTACCAGTATAAAAGACACCTGGGAGCCAGAAATCTTGCTGATTGATAGGGGATGAAATACTTATTTCGCTCATTAAAATGCAAATCAATTTATAACTTTTTTTAAAATGCGTTTTTCTGGATTTTTTTGTTGTTATCCTGTCTCTCACTGTTCAAATAAACCTACCATTAAAATTATAGACTGATCATTTCTTTGTCAGTGGTCAAAAAAAAAAAAAAATTCCCCACTGTATATTTATAATGATGCCACACCCTGCATATAGATCCACATCCCTGCCTGCTTGATTTACCTTCCACACATTATAAATGTAGCTGTTTGTGAAAGATGTTTTAATTAAGATAAAAGATTATGGCAAACTGCAGACAATGTACAAACTATTTGCTAATGCTGTTAGCCTATTACTTTAGTATAGCCTAGGCCTAATAGACTACATGACATTATTTTAAATGTTTACTGTTTAATTTTATTAATACAACAAAAGATGTGCTCCTCACTGAAGAGAGACCCTGCTTGTTGTTCATACATATTTACACACGCCTAGCCTTCATCATTGACATGTTCTACAGACTTTGTCCCAGTGTTATCCGTCAGTTAAACTGTCTGTCGATAATCGGATGGAAAGGTTATCGCTGCACCCGCTGCTTCACTCAGAACTCTCTCAAGCCCCGTTCACACGACACGAATCGACCTCATTCATTTTCTGTTCACAGTCGGTTTGACGGAATTAAACGCGCAGACACTCACGTGGAAATTTACTCGGGTGGTTTGTCATTCAGAAAACTGCATGGCTCTCGCACATGCACAACGGCATGTGCCAGAGACACTAAAACCTCAGATGCCACTTTAATACCGACACCGCCAACAACTTCGCAACTGTAATACAACAGACTACTCAAAATAGCTGTTTAATAAATACATATTTTGTATGAATATTTAAGAACTAAAAAAATAAAATACATTTAATTCTTATGCTATTTTATAATAATAAAATCCCACTGGAGGTTTTGGTTTGAAAACCATGCATCTCACAGCACACTCTCAAACATACGCCTTACCTTTCAGCCGCTTTGTCTTGGTCTGCAACATACTTTCGTTTTGCGCAGCGTCAAGCAACGAGCCCCCTTGTGTTGCAAGGAGTTTAAAATCCCCCTAAGAAACCAGACACGAAGCAGGAGAAAGTAACCAAGTGGAATTTCACAGCGTTTATACACAGTAAACGATTCTCTCGTGTAAGCGTGGGCTCACCGTGCGAAGTGCAGCACTGTTTAGAGACCAACCGCAAGTTTATGTGCAGTCGCTCATGGCCAAGTGAAGAAAGTCCCCACCTTCTTTCACCTCTACACCGTTTGTTGTAGGACACTCTATAACCAATAAAACTGAGGGTGTTGCATTTAAGCAATAAGACACGTGATACTGTGAATATCGACAAGTTTGAGTCGGTATTACGCTGGGTGTTAACATAGTAACAGAAGTAAACGTTTTGGGACAGGGCTTGCCTTTTTCTAATCCATTGCTTCATTCCACCCTTTTCTCTTTTGCTTTCAGTACGACCTAACAGGTCAGAGGGTTAATTTTATATATTATATAGCTAATATATAGTAACCACGCAAGTACTTAGATAGATGTAACAAGAATATTTAATATTTTACAGCAATAACATAAAGATTTGTATTTTATCTTATTTACCTGCAAGTAAAAAGCCTATTCGTATGTCCTCTACAGAAGTGAAAGGAGGTCACACTGTGCTTTGAACATGTATTTGTTTCCCTGAGATGTTCCTATACAAGAGTCCATTTGAAAAGCAAATATAAATGATACAAATTACAGTATAATGTAATATAACAACACAAGAACATTTCAATATTGCTACTCCTTCTGTAAAATAATTTTAAGTATCAGAAGTGGCACATTCGGTCTCATAATTTATTTATATTGCATTAAAAAACAAAAGCCATGTCTAATACATTACTGTGCTGTAAAATACATCAGCCGTCTAAGTAAGCAGATTCATCAATATTCATATAACCATTGTTTCAACAGCTTTAATCAGAGTCTTCATGACAAGTTAATCCATCCAGAGATTCATTGAACATGTCATTCCTGAATGGGGGAATTTGATAGATTTATGACTGTACAAATAACATGAATACATAGATTGTTTTGTTTTTTTTCTTTTAAAATTCACTGGATCACTTTAAATCATAACTGTTTTTAATGAGCACAATATACTGTAGGTTTTAGGGGAAGGAAAACATTTTCATCTAGCACCAGAAAAAAAAAAAAAAACATTAGTATTAAAGCTGCTGTTAAAGTTTTTTTTGCTAACTTCCACCAGATTAATGCTGTAACCACACAGCCTCTCTTCATAACCATACCCTGTAAAGACACAACTACAGATGTCAGCAAACATGGACGCACACAATAGTTGACTGGCCTGGCACCTTTTTGCTGTTCACAGAGCTGTCTATCAGACAGACAGATGTAATTCAGGACACCTGTTTCAGTGATTTATGACAAAACTTTTATGCAAAAAAAAAGAGTTTTATGCAAAACTGCTCCAGCAGCAATTAGCAAAACCAGAAACTCTACTAATTATTTTCAGGATTGACACTGGGATAGATCCACTATATCACAAACTCAAACCCAACAAACATAAGAGAATTAAATATACAATAATGACATAAATATAAACCCATCTTCATACAAATGCGCAGCAGTATTTACGACTGTTTGTCAGGGTCGACTTTTGTGGCTTCCTTGAAGTCTGGGTCGAGCAGAGTCATAAGATCCATCATGGCTTGACTGATTTGAGAGCCAAACTTATGAGAGTCCTATAAACAAGAAAAAGTAACTGCACTTTAGTTTAATAAGCTATATAAACATTATGAAATAAATCACTCATCTTTCAAAACAGGACACCAAGTGCCCGTTAAATATAAGAATAATAAATAGTGAAAGTGAAGTCTACTCTACAGCAACTGAACTCACATAGGAGAATTTTTTCCCTATATTTCTAATTCAAAATGATGTAAAGAGAACAAAAACTAGCTGGCAATGTTAAATCGTATGCATTCTAGGGCTGTCAATCGATTAAAATATTTAATCGCGATTAATCGCATGATGGTCGTGAGTTAACTCATGATTAATCGCAACTTAATCGCACATTTTTATTTGTTGTAAATATACCTTAAATTAATACTTTTCAAGTTTTTAATACTCTAATCAACATGGGCATGGACAAATATGGATGCTTTATGCAAATGTATGTTTACTGAAACCATAGTCAACATAGAGCATGAAGACTGGACATGTTTCAAAGGTCATAGATGTTTTTCAAAGAACTTGTTCATGTCTATTAGACACATGAAAAAAGAAATACCAGGTTCCCATTACTTCTCTTTTCTTTTACTTACACAAACCTGTATACATTTTTGCACGACAGGGCAGCTCACTTCTAAGCATGCAAAATGTACATTTATTATTTATTATTACATTTGTTTGCCTCTCTGTGCCCACATGTATTTTGATGCAGCTAAATTCTCAATAAAACTGTTTTCGTTGATATATTTTACTGCTTCTGTTGTCAGACAACAGAATGAATAAGAAATAGTGATTGAAACGCGACCCATTAGGACTACATAAAAAGCTCTCCCTTCCAAGATTTTAATCCACACAAAAATCCTGATAAATCGAGCTGTCGTCTGATGAAATCAAATACACATAAGATAAAGACAATAGCTGTGCTGTGATTTCGGCTATACTTGCATGTAAAATTAGAGAAGCAACATAATATCTGTGTTTAACTGAAAGTGCTGCTCCTCTGCTGCTCGCTGAACAGAGCAGACGCAGAGAGAGAGAGAGAGAGAGAGAGAGAGAGAGAGGTGTGCACGCGCTGGGAAAGCAAGACCTCACGCTCGCGCAGCAGTACCAGCGAGTCTCAGAAACTAAATAAGGTTTGGGCGCTTTTTTGAAGGGAAAAAAAGTCGCTAAAGGGGTCTGGGGTCTGCAATGTCGCTAAGTTGGCAACACTGTGCATCTCCATTTATCCAACTATGGGTTAGGCCATGGGTCAAACAGAAAATGCACGCTGCGTTAATCGCGCATTAATAAAATTAGTGCCGTTAAAATGAATTTGCGTTAACGCGTTAACTTTGACAGTCCTAATGCATTCACATTCTCATCAATTGTTAGCACATCATTATTTTGTCATGTAGTTAATAAAATCAGGGTCTATTATATAGCAAAACAAAAATGAAAAATATACTGCTGGAAGTTAAAAAAAAAATAATGCACGGAACATAAAAGATGCTTAAAACAAAGCTATAGACATTTTTGATATAATAAGAAAATTATATGAACTATATTATTAAAAATTTATTACTCTCTTTCTTTAATTCGCTATTTTGTCTCTTACACTTTACTTCTGCTTTATATACATTATCATATTGAGATGTTTTTCTACTTCTATAGAACAGGAAGTCAAAACAATGCCATGATCTGAAATGCGACCTATCAGTGTATTAAAAAATGATCTTGATGCAGCTCCATGAAAAAGGCAAGTAGTCAATTGTTCTTAATTGTTCAATATAAGAGCATGTAGTGATGTCGGGTTGTTTTGCTCTTACAGTCTCTGTGCAGGAGTGCTTGCAGGACACATGGAAGTTGATCATTTCCTCGCCCATAATGATGTAAGATACGCCGTAGCCATCATCAGCCACCTTACACAGAAACAAAACATGGACACAGTGAACTCATGAGTGCTTCTACCTGTTTATGTGTGTTGATCAGTTACTCACCGGACCAAAGCCTCCTCCCAGCGAGATGAACTCAGGATGGTTGACCAAATCAAACAACTCCATCTGTTGCACAGGGGTCTGAGAGGTGGAGAGGCGCCAGGGCTCTGACAACACCTGCAAGTCACATATGAACCAACGACTTCATGCACACGCATCCAGTTAGACAGAATCCCCTCACACATTAACATTTTAAACAAAAATCAACTACCAAGATAATTTTTATGCACCAGTTTAGTTAGAGATTGATTCGTTTTATTCTTTAATGTTATTAAACAAAATCTTAGGAGTGTTTGATGACTCATTGGTAGTTTTGAAGTGCTCAAAGAAAAGATCTTTGAAGAAAAGCATGCAAGACATTTTTGGGTGGCTTATCAAGATGATCTCTCATCCATGACTGCACAAAATGAATCAGTCTCCCTGACATAGACAAACACTAACCTCTTTAAGGAAAGGAGACTCTACCCCCAGGTATTTTGAGACTACATATAGGCAGAAGAGGTGCCTGTCAATGCCAGATCCAGTCATGGCCAGGCGGTAGAGGTTCTGATGCTTCTCAGCAGTCTTTCGGAACAGCTTGCGGCAATGTTCTCTGTCCTATGAATAAAAATCAGGCAAAATAAAATAACTGCCATGCGAGAGGTTACACGACAGTGCAAAGTAATTATGGAGGGCTGTGGCACTTAACTGAAATATCAATGGATTCAAATAAAAAATAGAAACAAACAGACCTTTTATTATTATTATTATTATTATTTAGTAAAATAATAAAAAGTTTCAAAATGTTATTTTAATTATACAATAAACAAAAGAATAAATCATTTTTGCATGCAAACTTTAAATAGCATTTTTATAATGAATTTACAAATAACATTATCAATTTATAAATTCCTTTTCTTTATTATTTTGCCAAATAATTTTCTTCATTAATTAGCCAATCAACTTATAAAACAGGTCTTTTTATTTGACCATTTGAAAAGTGATTTATTTATTTATTTTATTCATTATATGTAACTACATTTTTAAACATGAAATAAACCGTTTAAAAACCGAAGGCTCAATTCTTGCACCACTCTTGTTTAGCCTGTATATGCTCCCACTAAGTCAGATAATGAGAAAGAAGCAAATTGCCTATCACAGCTATGCTGATGATACCCAGATTTACCTAGCCTTATCTCCAAATGACTATAGCCCCATTGACTCCCTCTGCCAATGCATTGATGAAATTAACAGTTGGATGTGCCAGAACTTTCTTCAGTTAAACAAGGAGAAAACTGAAGTCATTGCATTTGGAAACAAATGAAGTTCTCAAGGTGAATGCATACCTTGACTCTAGGGGTCAAACAACTAAAAATAAAGTCAAGAATCTTCGTGCGATTCTAGAGACAGACCTTAGTTTCAGTAGTCATGTCAAAGCAGTGACTAAATCAGCATACTATCATCTCAAAAACATTGCAAGAATAAGATGTTTTGTTTCCAGTCAAGACTTGGAGAAACTTGTTCATGCCTTTATCTCCAGCAGGGTGGATTACTGTAATGGTCTCCTCACCGGCCTTCCAAAGAAGACCATTAGACAGCTGCAGCTCATCCAGAACGCTGCTGCTAGGATTCTGACTAGAACCAGAAAATCTGAGCATATCACACCAGTCCTTACACTGGCTTCCAGTTACATTTAGGATTGATTTTAAAGTACTTTTACTCGTTTATAAATCACTCAATGGCATAGGACCTAAATACATTGCAGATATGCTCACTGAATATAAACCTAACAGACCACTCAGATCATTAGGATCGAGTCAGTTAGAAATACCAAGGGTTCACACAAAACAAGGGGAGTCCGCTTTTAGCTATTATGCCGCCCGCAGATGGAACCAGCTTCCAGAAGAGATCAGATGTGTTAAAACATTAGCCACATTTAAATCCAGACTCAAAACTCATCTGTTTAGCTGTGCATTTGTTGAATGAGCACTGTGCTGCCTCCGAACTGACTGTACTGTATTTTATGTATAATCATTTTTATTTCTAACTGTTCCAAATTCATTTTAAATCAATTTTTAAATCATTTTAAACATTTTTAAATTTCTGGTTTTATTGTTGTGATTATTTGTTTTTTTTAATGATTATTTTACTTCCTTTTATGTAAAGCGCTTTGAATTACCATTGTGTATGAAATGTGCTATATAAATAAAATTGCCTTGCCTTGCCTAAATGTCTATTTATTCAACAGTCATATTACATCTTTATTTTTTAACTACCAAATTGATAAATGATTCCTTCATTTTATTTTTCGGTGGCATTCCTGACTTCCTAGGTGAAGTGCTGTCAGTAATAGAGACGGTAAGAGAAGAACCTTTGATTTACAGCAAGCTCCAGTCAGTTGAGGCACTTTGATAAAAATCTATGTGAAATGTACACTGCTGATAGGGTTTGAACAGTTCCTTCTTCAAAAAGTCCCCAAAAGGTAGAAGGAAAAATGTGAAAGAACTCAAAGTATTGACTTAACCTCTTCTGCTTCCAGTGCAAGGACAAATGCGCAGCTTTCATTGGAACAGGATCGGACGGTCTCAGTGCGACCCTCGCGAAACAAACGAGTCATGGAGGCTTCGTACGTCAGGCAGAAAGTCCCTCTGTCCTAAAGGTCAAAGAACAAATGAGACAGTGATCTAGAAAACAACTTCCTGTTATTTAAATTATATTAATTGGAACTCTACTGCAAGCAGAATGAGAGTATGAACGCAACACATGAGACAAATAAGAGAAAGTCCCTTCCCAGAGCTAAAAAATGGCCTATTAAGAATGTTGACCTTCAATATGTGGGACTTTTCTCACGCATACTTATCATCATCAATGCATTCACTTTGTCGGGATGATGAAAATGTGAAGTACCCTGTAGTAGGCCAGCTGCAAGGCCAGCTGCACAAAGGAATCTGGGCTCATTTTCATTTTCTTGATGCGGCCTTTCCCAAATTCTCTGAAGGGAAAAACATGACAGTCCACATCATCAGCCAGTGCTTGTGCGACAGCGAGAGACTCGGACACCTGCGTCTGAACCTACAGAAAGACAGTGGAGAGAGGAGATCAGTATGCCTGTGACACACACACACAAAAAAAATCCCCAGAGCTGATTTGCAAGTGAACTACCAACCTGAGAAGAGGCTGCAGGGAAAATCCCTGATTGAATGGACACATTTTCAGACCTTCCAAGTACCACAGTGAAGTGACAAAGTGCCATGCAGAGTTTTGTTAAATATTGCTACAGTAATACTAATATAGTTATTATAGAAATTATATAAAATAAAAAATACAGAAAGATTAATGATTAAATTTCTAAATAAAAAGGCAAACGACCTGCATACATACATGAGCCAGTCCAACATTACTGAACCTTGAAGATATGAAACTCATATAAAGGTTTCCCTTCAATACGGGAACATCAGATTACACTAAAATAAGATTGCCTGGCTGTGAACTGTACAAAAAAATAAAAGTTGTGTAACTATGGCGTTATTTTACTGCCAAATGCCGAGAGCGCATTTTTGTAGCGCTAAAGTAGATTAATATAATGCGCGAGCGCGAATCTCCCCGCTCGCGCGCGGATTTCCTTTGCTCTCGCACAAAACCGGACGCGCGCTCTCGGATATATATACGCTGCTCTCGCGCAGAGAGAGTGCGCGCACTTAAAACGTGTCTCTCCTCTCGCTCAAAGTGTGCGTGTGCGCGCTCAAACTTTGTCCTGTGCACTCGCAAATCTCTCCGTGCTCTTGCGCTAGATATTAATTCTTTTCACACCTGGATTAAACGTGAAAAGTTATCAACCAAGCAGATTTTCTACGACTGACCGATGAAAATACTAGGCCTACGTGAAGAGAGAACTGATCTTGGAATTTCTTTACAATTTAATAATATTTAGTCATATCAAATGTATATTAGAAATGGCTAGGAATCGGGTGCTTGGATGAATTATAAAAATAATAATAATAATAATAAAAATCTAATCGTTTGGTCAAACCCCTCTGAGCGATTTATCTAAACAAACAAACAAAAAAAAAGTATATGATTCTTAAAGTCCACGTGGCCATACATATATTGTGTACTTGGGTACTTGTCCCGTCCATTGCTTATCACTGATATTTCTAGCACGAATGCAGCATCATTCCCGAAACTTTGCAGCATGTATGTCCGAAAAACGAAAGTTTAATTCAAATTTTGAACGGATTATAGCCTAGAAAACACACAAAGCGCGCTCCCATTATTATCACTAAAAGCATCACTCATCAAAGTTCATCGCGATCTCACAAAGTTCTCAATCAAGCTCTCTAAACTACACAATGAATCTATAATGAATTTACATCGCATCTGCACTTAGTCATCATGAGATGATTCACGAGCCGAGCTGCAAAACTCAGGCGCTTTCAGCTGTGAGTGAATTCTGAAAAACGACAACGTTTCTGATTGGCCATTGCGTTGAAGAAATCAACAGATGTCTTTGATTGGATACATTGCTCAACGCTGAAAAAACACCTTGGATAGTTTTCCAGATCTTTTAATTGTGTTTGCTTTCATTTGAGGGTATTTAGCGCAGTCTAGTACCCCGTACAACCAGGCCTAGGCTGATATCAGAGATTGCATGACTGACGATATCAGGGGGGCAACTGATTTGTACATATAAATAACCTTTATCTAAAAACAGCTCATGGCTCTAAAGACTTCATATAAAAGGTCAATGTTATGTCATACTATGTCAGATACCTTAACTGAATTTAAAATCATTGCAATATCAGATGATATCATAACACACTAAATGCTCTGATAGAATCGCTCTTTGGACATTTATTGGGAGTTTATTTATTTATCTATTTTTATTTTTTTTTTAAATCCAGTGTTTGTTTTCAGTTCTGATTTTAGTTAGATTTTCTTTTCATGAAAACTCACTTCATATTAGCAACACATTCATTGGCACTCTCCTCTAAAACAGTGAATATACAGTTATATGACAGTTATAGGTAATGACACTGTCTGCAAATGCATTAAACCCATAGAATATAATGTAGTGAAGTTATGACAAATATGATAAATTCATTATAGTGTTATATTTGGTCTCCACATCTTAAGAAGGCTATTTAGGGAATAGTGCATCTGACCCTAGTTCTGTCTTAAATCAGAAGATAGATATATATATATATATATTTTTCAACCCAAGTACACAATATATGTATGGCCACATGAACTTTAAGAATCATATACTTTTTTGTTTGTTTGTTTAGATAAATCCCTCATAGGGGTTTGACCAAACGATTAGACAAAACAGTTTATATATATATATATATATATATATATATATATATATATATATATATATATATAAATAAATCATCCAAGCACCCGATTCCTAGCCATTTCTAATATACATTTGATATGACTAAATATTATTAAATTGTAAAGAAATTCCAAGATCAGTTCTCTCTTCACGTAGGCCTAGTATTTTCATCGGTCAGTCGTAGAACAATCTGATTGGTTGATAAATTGTGATGTTTAATCCAGGTGTGAAAAGAATTAAAATCTAGCCAAAGAGCACGGAGAGATTTGCGAGTGCACAGGACAAAGTTTGAGCGCACACGCACACTTTGAGCGTGAGGAGAGACGTTTTAAGTGCGCGCACTCTCTCTGCGCGAGAGCAGCATATATATCCGAGAGCGCGCGTCCGGTTTTGTGCGAGAGCAAAGGAAATCCGCGCGCGAGCGGGGAGATTCGCGCTCGCGCATTATATTAATCTACTTTAGCGCTACAAAAATGCGCTCTCGACATTTGGCAGTAAAATAACGCCATATGTAACTCTTACGGGGTGCACTGCTTCAAACAAATATTTTTAAAAGCTTTATCACTCTATAGTGCACTAGGTGTACCATTTTAAAATAAAATTAAGAAACAAATTAAATGCATTGTCAAAAATAAAAATATGAAACTAATAACTAAACATTAAACTAATAAATACATTAATTACTAGTTAATAATAATTAATTAATTAATTAACGGACGTAAAAAGTTAAAAATGCTTTATTAAAATGCTATTTAAATGTAGCATGTTAAAATCATTTAAATGAGTTCACACAATCTTTTCTTGTTGTATTTAAATAAGATTTAAGCCTAAATAAACAATCAATTTTTTGTCAATTTATTTATATTATTATTTGTTAATTAACACAACTGATATTTCATCCTTTTTTATTCCTTTGATTCCTTCCAGGATTTCTAAATTGCCTAAAGTATCTAGGTGTTGGCTTTATATGAAGAGTTAATTTGCAAAAACAGATAACTCTGTTTTTTTTTTAATTTTCGAAAATCATGTTTTTTATTATGTTATCATGTTTTTATTGTGTTTTATTGTGTTAGTTAGCTGTTTTTTTAAAGTTAATTTTTAATCAAGTCAAAACAACCCAACTGCAGTTTGATTGAGATTAACTGGAATGGACAATGAAAAAATATGATTTCTGAGAATTGTTAAAACCGGAGTTATCTGTTTTTGCAAATGAACTCTTCATATTATATGTATATATATATATATATATATATATATATATATATATATATATATATATATATATATATATATAGGTGCATCTCAATAAATTAGAATGTCGTGGAAAAGTTCATTTATTTCAGTAATTCAACTCAAATTGTGAAACTCGTGTATTAAATAAATTCAATGCACACAGACTGAAGTAGTTTAAGTCTCTGGTTCTTTTAATTGTGATTATTTTGGCTCACATTTAACAAAAACCCACCAATTCACTATCTCAACAAATTAGAATACTTCATAGGACCAATTAAAAAAAAAACATTTTTAATGATTTGTTGGCCTTCTGGAAAGTATGTTCATTTACTGTATATGTACTCAATACTTGGTAGGGGCTCCTTTTGCTTTAATTACTGCCTCAATTCGGCGTGGCATGGAGGTGATCAGTTTGTGGCACTGCTGAGGTGGTATGGGAAGCCCAGGTTTCTTTGATAGTGGCCTTCAGCTCATCTGCATTTTTTTTTTTTTGTCTCTTGTTTCTCATTTTCCTCTTGACAACACCCCATAGATTCTCTATGGGGTTCAGATCTGGTGAGTTTGCTGGCCAGTCAAGCACACCAACACCATGGTCATTTAACCAACTTTTGGTGCTTTTGGTAGTGTGAGCAGGTGCCAAATCCTGCTGGAAAATGAAATCAGCATCTTTAAAAAAGCTGGTCAGCAGAAGGAAGCATGAAGTGCTCCAAAATTTCTTGGTAAACGGGTGCAGTGACTTTGGTTTTCAAAAAACACAATGGACCAACACCAGCAGATGACATTGCACCCCAAATCATCACAGACTGTGGAAACTTAACACTGGACTTCAAGCAACTTGGGCTATGAGCTTCTCCACCCTTCCTCCAGACTCTAGGACCTTGGTTTCCAAATGAAATACAAAACTTGCTCTCATCTGAAAAGAGGACTTTGGACCACTGGGCAACAGTCCAGTTCTTCTTCTCCTTAGCCCAGGTAAGACGCCTCTGATGTTGTCTGTGGTTCAGGAGTGGCTTAACAAGAGGAATATGACAACTGTAGCCAAATTCCTTGACACGTCTGTGTGTGGTGGCTCTTGATGCCTTGACCCCAGCCTCAGTCCATTCCTTGTGACATTCACCCAAATTCTTGAATGGATTTTGCTTGACAATCCTCATAAGGCTGCGGTTCTCTCGGTTGGTTGTGCATCTTTTCTTCCACACTTTTTCCTTCCACTCAACTTTCTGTTAACATGCTTGGATACAGCACTCTGTGAACAGCCAGCTTCTTTGACAATGAATGTTTGTGGCTTACCCTCCTTGTGAAAGGTGTCAATGATTGTCTTCTGGACAACTGTCAGATCAGCAGTCTTCCCCATGATTGTGTAGCCTAGTGAACCAAACTGAGAGACCATTTTGAAGGCTCAGGAAACCTTTGCAGGTGTTTTGAGTTGATTAGCTGATTGGCATGTCACCATATTCTAATTTGTTGAGATAGTGAATTGGTGGGTTTTTGTTAAATGTGAGCCAAAATCATCACAATTAAAAGAACCAAAGACTTAAACTACTTCAGTCTGTGTGCATTGAATTATTTAATACACGAGTTTCACAATTTGAGTTGAATTACTGAAATAAATGAACTTTTCCATGACATTCTAATTTATTGAGATGCACCTGTATATATATATATATATATATATATATATATATTTTTTTTTTTTTTTTTTTTTTATATACACACAATTTTTTTACAGTATATTTACAATATTTAGCACACCAGGTTGAATACAAACATGAAATTTTATGTTTACTCATAATTTCTAGGGGTGCCAATAGTTGTGGCCAACATGTATTAGAGATAAACATTTATTTCATAAAGTGATCCCCTCCCCACTTTGATTATTTTACTTGCTGAAAGATTAGATTTTTGTGATCTTTCTAAATGAAAGATCAAAAGGATAAACAATACATATTTATTTATATATATTTATATTCACAGCCTTCTTTGATAATATTCAATAAGGGTACCAATAATTCTGACCACAACTGTACTTACAATTACAATGCACCATAAGTGCCTCCATACACGTATCTACTATCTAACAAGATTTAGTAGGCAATTTTGCATGAACATTCTCAAATAATAGTCGCTTCAGGAAAAAAGCACTGCTTTTATGGTCCAAACAGAGCCTAAAGTGGGCATACGATTATTAAAACAGTAATTCATAAACTTACTTCCTGTTTTGGAGCGTCAGAAAATCAAGCCTAGAACTGATAAGGATAAGGAACTAGAGTTGTTATGTTCATGTTACCATCCTTAACCAGACACATGTTGCTGTTGAATAGCATTGAATCTGTCAATGAATCTTCAAAACATCATGAAAGTTGAGGGAGGAGAAGGAAGAAGACAATTATTTGTGTGTGTATGTGCATACATGCATGGTTTGCAATCATCCTCAGATGTTTTGCAGATTTGCATGAAGAACCTGATGTGTGACATGACATCAGTAACATGCCAAGGTTTGATGAGGAACACAGAAAGCGTAAACTGAGAAAAGAGAAAGCTTTTCATCTTGCCTCCAGTGGTATGTCCCAGCTCAAGCGTTGAGGAGGTGGTAAGGAGCGCTCAATCTCTCCCCTGCAGTTCCCATCTGCTGTGTAACCCAAATGAAATGCGTCTGTGGCCAGAGTGAACTAGGAGAGTGAAATATACAATCTGAAATATATCCAGCCCAAACAAGATTGTAAACACTCATTAAAGAACATCACACATTTGATGCACGTTTTGTATGTGTGGAGGCTGTGAATGGAATGTCTTCTGCAGAAAGCTGCTATAGAGGACATCAAAGTGGTCTTTGTCCAATCAGAACACCCACGGACACTTTAACTGCATATTCTAAAATCAGCGTTGTAAATGTTTTAAATAACACAGGGAGTGGGTTGTTGACTAATACTGAAACTTGAACCATGACATTTGATGAATGATGAACGCCAAGTTCATTACTGCTCCGAGACTCCTACACTTACCTCCCACAGGTGGGCCACTATAGGAGCATCGGCCCAAGAATGTTCTGCATTTAGCCGTTCTTTCCATTCTTATACACCACGACAGAAAATGACTTATCAAACCACCTGAGGGAAGGAGGACAGAAGTGAAGCAATGTCCTGGACATGCAAAGTTTCTCAGTACAAACATGTTATGCTGCTCTCCCACCTGTCATAGCATTTTCCGTGAAGGAGGGATTTGGCATAGCGGTCCAAGTTCACGGAGGGATCTTCCCCCATCATGCCTTCTTCCTGATCATCCAGCGTGACAAAGAAGGCTGCTTTCTCAATGCAGTGCAATGAGCGCTTGTTCACTCCAGAGCTGAAGAACTGCTTCCTCACCTGAGCCCAAGGCTTCCTGACAGGACAGAGATAAAGAAAATCAGTTGAAAACCCACACAAAACAAACATCTCATTAAAGCATTTTTATTGAACCATCGCAGATAACACGCACTTATAATTGATAAGGAAAAACTTCCTTGTAGACATCTTAGTGAGATCTTAACTCTTTCCCCGCCATTGACGAGATATCTCGTCAATTAAGAGACAACGCTTCCCCGCCATTGACGAGTTTTTACGGCAATCCGTGTTCTAGGTGTATTACGGTAAGGAAAGCCCTAGCGCATGTCCTGAATGAGTTACGGGACTTCCGGGTCTTTAGGGTGCGAATAGAAGACGATCGGCATAAATGGAAGCGTCAGAGAAAATGTAGATCATATATAGATCATGTAGATCATGTTTTGACCATTTTGAATCTGATCGGGACGAAGTAGTCAGTGAGAGAGATGCCTTTACAGACACAGAAACATCTCTAGTTGTTATATACATATACATACATACATACATATATATATATATATATATATATATATATATGTGTGTGTGTGTGTGTGTGTACAGTATATGTATGCATATGTATGTATGTAGCCTATATGTGTGTGTGTGTGTATAATCATATGTATGTATATGTTTGTGTGTGTTTGTTGTTTATTGAATACAATTTCAATTATTCATATAATTATTTACAAGTGAAAGAATATGACATCTGAATGTATTTGCTTGAAAATGCACTACTTTGATAAAAATGCATTTTTCTCAGTTTTTTGTCCAAAATGTTGTATTTTTGATTAAACCTATCTGCATTCAAAATGGTGATAAAACATGAACACATGAAGATAGAATAAAATAGTTTTTAGTTTTTTTTTTTTTTTTTTTTTTTTTAAAGCAGAGGCTTGGTTCTTTATTTTGATATATAATATGTTCTTATATTCATAGCAGAAAATATTCTGAGGGCCGTCAAATTTAGGTGAAAATCATCAAAAATGCTGGTGGTGGCTGGCAACTTTTTAAAAAAACGCTGGCGGGGAAAGAGTTAATCTTGAAAATGTTAGTTAATTTATATTTGGCTTTGAATCAGGAAGAACATGCATTTTCCCATGCTACTTATCTATTGTTGATATACTGTAAAGGTCCTAAAAAATGTATTTACAAATATTTTAACTAACAGGATTTTTGCTGACTCTTAAAACTAGTTTACAGCCAGATGAAATAGCGCTGACAAACAGGAGAAAACACTGTGCAACGATACAGTCAGAAGGCTTTTCAATCTACAATCGGCATCATTTAACATGGATTTACTTTAGTAACACTAACTGCACCTGGTATTTTTGCCAGAAATGTGGGATAATCATAAGAAATGTATTAAGGAGTAAGGGAATATAATTACTGCGTTTTTGTGATTAAGCAATAGCATTTGTGCATATATACTAAATGTATTTAGACTACTGTTTTTCATAAAAATACCTAGAAAACAGATACATTTTACCATGGTACTGAGATGCTATAACTGTGGTTATCATTATCTAAATGTATGCTACTACGAAGACCAGCGGTTAATTTTAATAAAACTTAAATGGAATAACTACATTTCACCATATAAAAACGAGGTAATAAAGATTTGAAATTTATTGTGATAATTACCTATATCAACTGATATGAAAAAATTTTATCATGATAATTTTTTTTGGCCATATTGCCCAGCTCTGTACCACCATATTACCAAGCTTATTATATTTTTATATAAAAACAAAAGTTTGTTTAAAAAAGAAGAAAGAAAGAAAAAAAGTAAAGTCAATTCATTTATTTATTTGTTTTATGTTTTTTTATGTTTTTCTCTGTATTTATTTATTTACATGATATCTTCATCATGAAATTTGTCAGATTCCTACTTGTCATGGTTCCTACGTAATACGTTCAATTAGGTGTAGACCACTGACAAGTGGGCATGTTAGGCAATATTGAAAATTTAATTTGAAAGCACTTAATTAGTGTGAATGTCAGTTTGTAAACAAATGCCATCACAGCTGAAAAATGACACATTTTATCTAGGTCACAATTCAGCAAGGAATTAGTAATGTATTAAAGTAATAATTACATGCTTAAATAGCCCCAATGAAGAGTACTTTCAATTGAATAACAGATATTATGCCTTTTCAAACAAATGAAACACATATGTAAGGGATGGATCTTAGCAGTCAACACACAGACAAGCACTGCTTTATGATTGCATTATTTATCTCTAGGCTGAAGTTCATAGAGGTGATGTGAATGGCTGCTCACCATTAAACTCCCAGAGGATGAGTACTGTATATAGCACTTACAGACTCGCATCAGAGCGTGAGAGAAAATACAGAGAGCATAAAATTGCTTCAGTGCAAGTATCATTTCTTGCATTCAAGCAAAGGTCATTTCATCTATAATGTAGTGCACAACATCCTCGCATTTTCCGTCTGAGCGTGATGCACAGTTGCTTACCCAGGCTTTTGTCATCTCATTACTTTCCAACATGCATAGACTTTTAAAGACAAAAACAGCAGTGGCATTAAACGAACTAAGTGGGTGCTTATCATATCATCTGTCTTGCTGCCAAAGTAGCTTCTCTCCTCGGGTTCAAGCCACTGATGATTTTGCATCCTGCACCCTCTGACCAACACTCTTTGTTGTATCTCTCTATAGCACAATTTAGAGGCTCTGTGAAGCAGTGCTTTGTGTTATCATCACAAAACTTCCTTTCAGCACTTTCTCTGGATGATGGTTTGAGCTTTCATGAGCAGATGAATTACATATTACATTCAAAAGACACCTGAAGACCCAAACACTTTATCCTCAATCATTCAAGTAAACATGAAATGGCACTCGCAATCTACTTGGATAATATTCAATGAGAAAAAAAGACAGGACATTTTATCCATTTTATCTTTTAAAATTTAATTGGGGGGGTGTTGGTGGATGCTCCATTCGAGAATGGAGACAGACCCGAATGCAAGTTTGCGAATGAAATATCTAAATAGCAGTCAGCTGTTTGTTACATTTTTGAGAAACCAAGCAGTGTCTGTGATTTCAGCAGAAAATTTCAGAGGTTATTACATTTTTATTACATTTGAAAGAGGTTATTACAAAGGTACTATTGGGACGGTAATTGGTGTCCAAAAACATCAGTGTTTGTCCTGGAGAACGTTCAGTCTGGAATTATTTAAGGTTTTTAGACAAACTCCAGGGTTGTGTAGAAATAACATTTCTCATCTGAATCGCTATTCAGAATTATCAACGAGGGATTGATGGAAACTTTTTTCTTCAAGTTATACTAAGAAACGTGAACTGGGGCAACATTGAGATGAACAAATAAAAAAAATTATATCACACAAAGCTGTAAGATGACTTCAGAATAATTTGAATGTAAGGCATAAGCTACATGGACTATTGTTACATTCAGGTGTTTTATGGTGCAGCCTCCTAACCTGGTCACTTTTATGGATTAGATTTTTTGGAAAAGAGCAGTGGTGAATATTTTGTGTCATACTGGTTTTAAATGATAAAAGTAAGTGAGAAGATAATGACATAATTTGGAAGTGCAATCGCTATGAAATGTTTTATAAAAGTCCTTAACTGTTAAAAGGTTTAAATGGAGAGAGAATTTTTCTTAGAGAAAAGACAAAAGTCTTGGTGGCAGTTCACAGTGTTTACAGAAATTCCTGCAGTTAATGGATTAACTGATGAATTCACTTTTGTAAACAATCTAACTTAAATGAACTTAATAAAAGAACCTTAAAATGTTAATAAGTGCAATATTCACATTGACTGGTGCAGTGACAGTGCAGCTGTTATATCAGGCTGTTATTATACATCTACTCATGCTTTACAGCGTTTCCTATGTAGTAATATTAATAGTCTATAAAAAACAAATGGAAGTATATTAAAAATTATGTAATGTCCAAAAATATCAAAACTCTCGTATATTACCACTTTTTATCATGGAGGAGTTCCCATGTGGTTAATGGAAATAATGGTTTCCTATAGTGTGTTTTGGGAAATGTTCCAATAGGATTTAGTGGTTTTAACAAAAGCCACATAATTAGTGGTGACCAGTTACCAGTAGAGACCAACAGGGTCCATTACAGTTTCAAATGTCTCTCTCTCTCTGTGTGTGTGTGTGTGTGTGTGTGTGTAATTTTAATCAGAGCAATCACCTTATAGGCTACTTCATTTACTCTATTAACTCAATAGCTCTCAAATGTAACCTGTTGTAGAATTGCTGCTGTCTCATGATGAATGAATGGAATTGAAAGGAGTGAAATTATTTCCCTATGAAATTAATTCCTCATGAAGCCAAAACTCAGGAACTCTCACAACACATGACATGCAATAAATAATCTTGACGGGAAGATCTAGAAGAAACAACTGTCCTTTCATCCACCCTTAAGCCTCCCTCCTTCCTTCCTGGGCAGGTAGCCCTGAAGTTGACTTAGGAGTGTCAAGAACTCAAGTTACTATGCTTATATCATGCATTTACTGCATCTTCAGAATTCATAATCATAACCCAGGGGTCGGCAACCTATGGCATGCGTGCCAACAGTGGCACGCGGAGGGATAATCGCTGGCATGCGAGCAATAGGGAAAACTGCATACTAACGTACATTTTGAGGTAATAATTTCTCATAGTTACACAGCCTGTGAGGAGCTATAATTACTATTAAAGTGTGAGAATTAACTTGCCCTAGTCTACGGATGCACACGCGACCGCTGCACATACTAGGCGCTTCAGATAAAAGCCTCAGCATCTAACAGCACTGGTCAATGTCAAAATGACTGAGATGGCCATTCAAATCAAAGTAGGCGGGGTTTACTGTTCACATAAGCAGAGAGTGAAGCGTCAGTTTAACGTTGAAAGAGAGTGAGGTAAAATAGATGAAGCTGCAAATCATTTAATATTAGTCAAGTGTTTTACGATAGAGATGTTAAATGACTGACAGCTATATCCAGTGATGCAAACTACTTGAATTTTTTCAAATATGGCCATTTTGAGAGAGAGAGAGAGAGAGAGAGAGAGTAGGAGAGAGAGAGAGAGAGAGAGAAGAGAGAGAGAGAGAGAGAGAGAGAGAGAGAGAGAGAGAGAGAGAGAGAGAGAGAGAGAGAGAGAGAGAGAGAGAGAGAGAGAGAGAGAGAAAGAGAGATGTGTGTGAATTGTCTGCGTCTTTGTCTGTCTCTACAAACAATGAAGCTGAGTTTAGTTACTTTAAAAACAGAGATTTTACCCCCCTCGTTTGCTGAGAAATATAATGTAGCGATTCAATATGGATTAATAAAAGTCGCGTGGCAGCGCTGACAAGAAGTTTATGAGCTTCTGATATTACTTTTTGCTCACCACGATCTCCAATCTTTCTGTGTGTGTGTGTGTGTGTGTGTGTGTGTGTGCGCGCATCAATTAAAGCAGCGCATTAATATAGAACGGTGATTAAACTGAAAGGTTTTAATGCATTGGCCTTGTCTCACACACACACACACACACACACACACGCACACACACACACAGTGGTCTTCAGTACGGTCACACTGTATATCTGTTATTCAAGAAACTTTTGAAAAATTTAAAATTTATGAAAAAATCTCAAGAAATTATTTGCACGATTGAAAATCACATAGTTTTTTTTTTTTTAATCGCATCATTTAAAAATGTTTTTGTACTGCATAAATATAAAAATATAACGCAATTCTTTCACAATCCACACAAAAAATGTGCACGTTCAGTGTCTTTGAAAGTTACTATTGATAACAGTATGAAAATACATGATATCATATGCCAGCCATGTGTTAAAGATCCACAGGTGCTCAAATGCTCTCTCAGTTTTGTTGTCTAATAGGCAATCAGGAATAAATGGATGCGGAAATATATGTAAATATATTCTGTTGTTACCTGTGGTTGACATAAAATCCCTCTGCTGGACAGCAAACACAGACATAAATTTTCTGAGAATCTGACCTGTTTCCTGCTGTCAGTGCCCCTAGTTTGTCCTCTCCTGGAGAAGGAGGTGAGGGGTCGTCCAAGATCCTTTGAATCTGGTACTGGATCTCTCTGGGTGACAGCAGACGTCCTGCTCGGTAAACCCATAACCTGAAGTACCGGCCCCTGTGGTACACGGCGACAAACTCACTGTCCTGCCAATGCTGCAGCACATCTGAGAGATCAAGAGACTATGTCAATGACATAAGATCACGTTTTGGTGTGTATTTGTGTCTGTATGAGTTTGTGTGTGTGTGTGTGTGTGTGTGTGTGTGTGTGTGTGTGTGTGTGTGTGTGTGTGTGTGTGTGTGTGTGTGTGTGTGCGCACCGGTCTCCTCTCCCGGCGTGCGTGTGGTGTTGAACATGCGTTCACACTGAGCTGCACACAGCGGTATGACAGTACCAGGAATCCGACTCTAGTTGAACCAGAGAACAGAATCTCAAAGACTATTCTCAGTTAAAACATACAGCAGCATGACAGTGGTTGCTGTGTTTACAACTGATTTATAATTCATATTTTGTATACATTTAGGTAGTTGACGTAACAAAAGTGTCTGATTAGCCATGGAAGTAACATAAAAAAATCATGACAAAAACATAATGTAACTTAAAAACAATGTTTTGTCACATACAGGATTGAGCTCCTCTCTATTAACTTTGCGCCGATACAGAAACAGGGCTGTGATAGTATTCCCAGCTCGAGCTGCCTGATTAGCCGTGGGTGACACATACAGGAAATCCTGTGGATAAATAACAGACAGTCAGCAAATGTTGAAGGATTTAAATGTATCCACCTAGGGTGAGAGCTTCCTTTTTTGTTTATATAGCGTTATCGAAAGACTGATAAGTAACAATGAGTAACGGTGTAGGCTCACATACCATGCCATAATAGTTACTGTTAACCATAATGGGACTCCGGCTCCGCAGATAAACATACTCTTCCCACCAGTCACTAACCTGGATGATTAAAAATATTAATTAACATTTTGACTCTAAATAAGACATATTAAATTACCCTAATCAAATGTCTATAATAAAACAAAATAACTATTACAAATTAAAGATCTCCAAAGTTTCATAATATTGCTGTGTTGATCTGATGCATACACACACAATTTACATGATCATACAGTTGGCTATGAGAGTATTAGAATATTGCTTTAAAAAAAATGCTTGAAAACTGCTATTGAATGGGTTGTTGTTTAATAGAAGGCAGGAGCATACATTTGCAACTAATTTAAAATGTCAAGTCAATTTAAATTGAGCTCTTCAGGTCACATTAGAAAACTATTGGCAATCAGATAAAGCTGTCTTCAAATGGTTTAACCAAAAATGAAGATTTGTGGAAAATTTACTCACCCTCAGACTATTCAAGCTGCAGATGAGTTTGTTTCCTAATTGGAAAAAGGGAGAAATTTAACATTACATCACTTATTCACCAATGGATCCTCTGCAGTAAATGGGTGACGTCAGAATGGAAGCCCAAACAACTGATAAAAACATAACAATAATCCACAGATAATAACAGCTGATAAAAACATTACAATAATTCACAAGTAATTTACACAACAGTCTATTAATTAACATCTTGTGAAGTGAATACAAACACTCAGTTTTTAAATTTACTAGAGGTTAATTGATTGACTAGAGATGTGTGGATTACTTGTCAATTATTGTAATGTTTTTATCAGCTGTTTGGGCTCTCATTCTGACGGCACCCATTCACTGCAGAAGATCCATTGGTGAGCAAATGATGTAATACTAAGTTTCTCCAAATCTGTTCTGATGGAGAAACAAACTCATCTACATCTTGGATGGCCTGAAGGTACAGAGCAATTTTTCATTTTTGAGTGAACCTATAAGTATCTAAGATTCAATACCAATACATTTTTCTTAATTCTATCAGTTGTCATATTTACTTTATTTTAATCAGCTATAGTGTTGTATGCAATCACATGCTCATAATAAGTAAGACAGATGATAGTTACAACATTTATAAGAAAATAATTGCTCAGAATTGTTCGGCACGTACATAGTTTGTGGCCCACAGCGCTTTAAGTTTGAGGTATTTTTGTAGACGGTTACCCAGACTTTTCTCAAACTCAGCAGCCAGTCTTGTCATTCGCTGAAAACCAGCCATATCTAGCAGTGGCTTCACTGACTCAAGATACTGAAACAGAAGAACAGCTGAGATAGCATTCACTGGTAACTTATAAAGCCCAAACATTCAAGAACCCTGCCAATTTTTATTAGTCATCACTTCCCAGCAAGCACGGATCCATGCACATTACCCTCACACAATTTAATTTACATTGCATTGACTCACTCTTTCCAAAGTGTCTTTAATGGGAGGTACAGGCAGGTGTGGTAAAGACGTCTGATAGCTGTACAGTAATGGCTTTCTACTGGACAGCAACCTAACTAGGGTCTGAAATGAAAACAAGAGTGAGAAGGAGTCAAAAACAAAAACATACAGGGTTCAACAATAAGGATGACCTGTTATGGTCCAGTGTGAGAGTTTTGGGCCATTTGACTGTAATATGTCACCTTCCCTATTGGGCTGGTGCTGTGTTATCAATATACAATATTCAACAACTAATGATCATGTATATGACTTCAACAATTGGACTTCAGTGATGTATTGAAAATTGCTGTTGGAAATTGTTCTTATTTTACTGGGCCACCATTGTTATATTATCTAGCCGGCTAAAGCAGATGAGGATTTGTTATAATTGCAAGTATGACTTGTCATAGTCTTTAGAGCATTAGCGTGAATATGTTAAAATAAGAAAAAAAAAAATCAGAATTGGAAATTGTTTACACTATCCACCTTATTTTTCAATGCAGAAAAGAATAACAAAGTGCAGTAAACGGTAACACTGTTTGCATTACAAACCAGTGTGTTCGGTGTGTTCCGCTCTTACAGGAAAAGAAAGGTGGATAGGGCTTTTCACATCTGAAATAGTTAACCCTGGGTCGTTCTACACACTGAGTAAACAGAATCCTGGATTATCTTGTTTCACATTGCCCATAATTTTTTCCTGTGGTTAACAATTGATCCTGGGTATTTGCAAGCTGATGTTTCAAAATGTCAGAGGCGGACAAAATACACAACGTCCTTACTTGAGTGAAAGTACAGATACTACTGGTCAAATACTACTCCACTACAAATGAAAGTTGTAAAGACAGATTTTTACTTAAGTAAATGTACGGAAGTACATGTTTTTAAAAGTACTTAAGTATCAAAAGTAAAAAGTAAATGCATTGTTTATTGTCGCATTGTTGTATACTTATAATCCCATATGCTACTAAGGCAACCTACTGAATACACTGATTAGCTTGTATTATCTTTGGAATTAAAAGGTTTTATGTTACAAAACCTATTGAAATGGAACAACTGAATGAAGATAATCATCTTTATTTTTTTTATTTAACACTCCTACAATTACATTGAACTCATTTTAATACTTGTTTAAAAGTTACAAAGTTCTTTTTCAAAGAGATATTGAAGACTATGATATGGTTCATTTTAGGCAAACAAAGCAAACACTGAAAAGAAAACAAATCTTTAATCTTTTCAGAAAACTGGAACATACTCTCTCAGTATGGCCATGGGTGTGCACGTTGCACCAAAGAACCGTCTTTTTGAATTTTGCCATCAACTGATCAGTGTTCATAAAATGCTCAGAAATCAGTGAACTTGAACACAGCATGTGGCTAGGGTTGGGTATTGTTTGAATTTTATCCATTCCTATTATGATTCTGCTTATTGATTTCAATTCTTATTGAAATATATGTATTTATGTGCAATGTTTTGACAATAAAATAATGTTCAGATATATACACTTCCCTGACCAGTTTTTAGCAGCAGTTTACCAGTAGGCAAACTGCTGCTAAAAACTGGTCAGGGAAGTGTATATATCTGAACATTATTTTATATTAGTGAGATAATAGTAAATTTGTGGACACTGTGATTTTACTGCAAATACCATAGTTATGGTTACTATAGTAAAAACATGGTTAATTTTCCAAAGGGCTTTAATGAGTTAACACATGCCTTTTTAGAGCACTTTTAGCTGTGCAGTAGCGCGGACATTTACAATAGTTTAGTGGGGAAGATCCCAAAGTTGCCAGATTTGTGTATAAAAAATTAGCCAAATGTCCATTCAAAGCTAGGCGGAAAACTGCAGGCTTAGAAAAACTGTAAGACTTGGCAACACAGGAAGGTCCTGGCAGATCGCAGGCCAGATTTTCGCAGAAAAAGGGTTCAGTGAATCTGAAAATGCACACACTGTAAAAACTGCTATATATAACGACTTTCTACTTTGGGACCTTTATATAGATGTAGTTGAGTAAAAAGTACGATATTTGTCTTTCAAATGTAGTGAAGTTAAAAGTCGCAATTTTCCAGAAAAAATAATTCTCAAGTAAAGTACAGATACTCAAAAAGTGTACTTAAGTAAATTTACTTCGTTACTGTCCACCTCTGCAAAATGTACATTACTAAACCCTGGGTTAATGCCCTTATTTGCATTAATTGTGTGTTTGTGAACTTACAACTGTCATGGAATTGTATTATTGCAACTTTAAGCAACTGTTTCTATTTTGATAGATTAAATAAAAATGTCATTTACTTCTGAATTGTCAGCAGTTATTACTCCAGTGTCACACAATCCTTCAGAAATGATTCTAATATGCTGATTTGGTGCTTTAAGAAATATTTCAGTGTTGAAAAGAGTATATATGTACATTACTAAACCCTGAAACAGAGCGGGTTTTCCAAAGAAACAGAGCGGGTTTTACAAGCCTGTTTCTATTCGACTGATTGGAGTGTTTTTGAAACTGCCGCCACCGATCTGGACGAGCTCACAGAGACTGTAACTTCATATATCAGTTACTGTGAGGATATATGCATTCCTACCAGGACTTATTTAACATTCAACAATGACAAGCCATGGTTTACAGCAAAACTCAGACATCTTCGTCAAGCCAAAGAGGATGCTACACAAATGGGGATAGAGCCTTGTACAATCAGGCCAGGAACACACTGAACAAGGAGATTAAAGTGGCTAAAAGGACCTATGCAAAAAGGTTAGAAGATCAGTTCACTTCGAATAACCCAGCTTCAGTGTGGAAAGGTCTGAAAGCCATCACCAACTACAAAACACCATCCTCCAGCACTGAGGCAAATCAACAACTTGCTGAAGACCTGAATGAGTTCTATTGTAGATTCGAAACCCCCCACACCCATTCTGACCATCTCTCTACACAACCGTTAACACCTCCAGCAACTCCCCTCTCCCCCCCTCCTCCACTGCAGATCAGTGAAGATGATGTGCGCCAGGTCTTCAGAAAGAACAAAAGAAGGAAAGCACCAGGCCCAGACGGTGTGACACCAGCCTGTCTGAAAACCTGTGCTGACGAGCTGGCCCCCATCTTTTCACAAATCTTCAAACAGATCCAGTTTATGACACAAAAACAAATTCCTTGTATGCACAAGCATACTTGGCAATAAAGCTCTTTCTGATTCTGATATTATATATATATATATATATATTTATTATTAATTCCACATTCATATATTATATTTACACCAAAAGTGTATATGCTAATTTGCAACTAAAATATCTATTTCATAGCTTGTGGCCGGACAAGTGAAAATGTTGTCAGGGAATGTAAAAATCTGAACAACTCCATATATTGCTATTGTTTAAAGATTCTATCTTTACAGAAATGATTGAAACTAATTTTTTTTCAAGGTACTAACCGCCCAGACTTTGGTCTTGGTAGAAATGCGTCCATGTTGCTCGAACATCCATCGGTGGTATGACAGAAGAAGCTTTAGGCAGAACCTCAGAGCCAGAATGAGAGACATCCACAGCAGAGTACTGAACAGCAGCACTGACAGCACAGTCTGAGCTTGAGCACTCAATGACAGGCTGACAGGAGAGAAACAGAGGAGAAAATCTGCATCATCTCTTCCAGGTTAATATTAGGCTGTATAAATACACTCAAATGTTGTCATTTCACACAGAATTCACAGTTGTTACAATCTTGCAGGTTAATCTTTCTATCAGAACAGGCTACACAACTCCTTGTTTAAGCATTTTTTTTTTGTCCAGGCTGGTCTATTGCAATGCTCTCTTGGTAGGTCTTCCAGCCAGTTCTATCAAACCTCTGCAAATAATCCAGAATGTGGCTGCAAGATTAGTCTTTAATGAGCCGAACAGAGTGCATGTCACACCTCTGTTCATCAATTTGCACTGGCTACCAGTAGCCACTCACATAAAATTCAAGGCATTGACTACAAAACCACCACTGGCTCTCCACACCTTTACCTAAATTCACTACTTCAGACTTACGTGCCCTCCAGAAGCTTGTGTTCTGCAAGAGTTGATTATTAAGAATAACTTAAACATTCAAATGTCCATTAACCATTTAATAATTGGTAATAATTAATTAAAATAATTAAAAGGCCAGAGCAACTGTCATCTTCATAAGACAAAAGTGCTTAATTTCTCCATCTTAAATTTTCCCATGCAACTGTTAACCATTTAGATGAAAGAAATCTGTTGAAGGGTAAAAGGAAGTGTTACCTGAGGGGCAAGTGCTCCTGAATCTTAGCAATGAGGCCCATGGATGGATCGGACTGCATGTACATAGTGGCCAGGATTAATATGACAACAAAAAGCCACGAGGAGGGGCTAGCTGGGTATACACCTTTAATGATTCTGTTCTGTCCATGAGAAAGTGAAAAGTATTAATGCAACCTATGTACAAACACATGCATCACACATTTGGGCTGTCACAACAAACTATTGAACAAAACTTTTTAGTGCAAAACTCTGGAGCAGAAGTCACCAAGGATTTCCTGGATTTTAACACTTAAAAATAATGCAAACTGCATCATTGAAGCAAATTAATTTCACTACAGAATAAATGTCCAGTGTTAATTTTTCAAACAGTGTTTTAACACCTTTGGGATTTTTACCTTATCTTACAAAAAACAGAAAACAACTAAAATACATGACAAAAACCTACGAGTGAATTACATGATTTATGTTTTTTCACACTCATTCGAGTCACTGACCTTAATCCTGCTGATGCGTTTCTTCCAGGATCGCAGTCCGGAGAGGTAGATTTGATTGAGGGCTTGGTAGGACAGATGCAGGTCGATCCCCTCAGGAGTGATGGTGAACTGAAACGCTACTGCCTGGTGAGCCTCTGCCATCACTACACACAGAATCTATATGGGGCACTGTTTGTAAAATAAAATGTGTGAGAAAATCTGGTCAAATTCTGTCAGATTTAACAACCAAAACAAATACATTTTGCAAGATTTATCTAAATAAGATTTATGCATTTTTTATTACTATATTTCTTTATCAAAACAAAAGATCAAAGGCAAGGCAAGGCATTTTTATTTCTAAAGGACATTTAAACAGCAGCTGCTGACCAAAGTGCTGTACACTCTATAAACATTAAACAATAAAATATAAAAACCAACTAGGAAATACAACACAATTAAAAAGATAGACTAACAAGAGAGCACACTGATTAGTAAATTTACATTGATCCAAAAGCCAGAGAAAAAAGGTATGTCTTCAGTGAGGATTTAAAACTATCAACATCAGTGTGTACCAGCAGATCATTCCACAGTCGCAGAGCAGCAACAGGAAAGGCACAATCCCCTTTTAACTTCAAACATGACTTTGGCACAGACAGCACCAAACTCTCTGAGGACCTTAAGGGCCTAGAACATTTCCGGTGGAGAAGAAGATCTGTAATTTATTGTGGGGCCTGGCCATTTCACCCCTTATACACATACAGCAAAACCTTAAATTTAACACGGTATTCAACCGGCAACCAATGAAGTGAGGCCAAACAGGCGAAACATATTCCCTCTTTCTAGCTAAATCTAAATGTTTCATCTAAATCAAAATCTTCTATTTAATTCTAAATCTTAAATCTAAATGTTAAATAAATCTCAGTGTTATATTATAAATGTTAAAACTAAATTGAAATGTTAAGTGTAAATGCTAAATCCAAATCCTAAATATAAACGTGAATCCTAGCTGCATGTAAATCTTCTAAATGTAAATCACACACGAACGCACACACACATATTAAGGTTACATGTAATGCTACATTTTAAACGGTAAACCTAAATCTAAACATTGAGCTAAATATTTAAACATTGAGCTAAATATTTAAACGTTTAGCTAAACATTTAAAGAACATCCAAATTTATATAAACACAGTCCCTGCATTAAACAACACACTGGATCACTGAAATACAGAAAGCAGTGGGATCTGGTTTCGATATCATATGTGACCCTGGACCACAAAACCAGTCATAAGTAGCACAGGTATATTTGTAGCAATAGCCAACAGTACATTGTATGGGTCAAAATTATTGATTTTTCTTTTATGACAAAAATCATTAGGATATTAAGTAAAGATCATGTTCCATGAAGATATTTTGTAAATTTCCTACCAGAAATATATCAAAACTTAAATTTTTGATTAGTAATATGCAATGCTATGAACTTAATTTGGACAACTTTCTTGTAACAACTTTCTTGTTCCTTCAACTTTCTGGACAACAATTTTCTCAATATTTTGATCGTGGTTTTTTTTTTTTGTTGTTTTTTTTTGCACCCTCAGATTCCAGATTTTTAAATAGTTGTATCTCAGCCAAATATTATCATATCCTACCAAACCATACATCAATGGAAAGCTTATTTATTCAGCTTTCATGTGATGTATAAATCTCAGTTTCAAAAAATTGACCCTTATGACTGGTTTTGTGGTCCAGGGTCACATACTGTATATGCAAATAAATATTTTTTTCCACAAAATTTTGTTGTTTTATTGTAACTGTTCCAAAACTAATGTTGCAAACCCAAGAGTGACTGAATGAACTCTGGACAATATTGGTGTCATGATCATATCAATGTCAGGAAGATCACGGAAGGAAACTTACCAGTCACATCTAGTAAAACTTGTAAAACTGCTAGTTGTGGCAATGGAAGGGCAAACTTCATGAACTGAGTCTACAACTAAGACATCAATGCCCTCTAGTGTTACATTTATATAAAACAACCCTTGACATTTGTGGTACAGCTTTTTACAGCATAAATACTATCATCCTGAAAGTCTTTTGATCATGTGTGTATCTACAGGTGCATCTCAATAAATTAGAATGTCGTGGAAAAGTTTCAGTAATTCAACTCAAATTGTGAAACTCGTGTATTAAACAAATTCAATGCACACAGACTGAAGTAGTTTAAGTCTTTGGTTCTTTTAATTGTGATGATTTTGGCTCACATTTAACAAAAACCCACCAATTCACTATCTCAACAAATTAGAATATGGTGACATGCCAATCAGCTAATCAACTCAAAACACCTGCAAAGGTTTCCTGAGCCTTCAAAATGGTCTCTCAGTTTGGTTCACTGTGCTACACAATCATGAGGAAGACTACTGATCTGATAGTTGTCCAGAAGACAATCATTGACACCCTTCACAAGGAGGGTAAGCCACAAACATTCATTGCCAAAGAAGCTGGCTGTCCACAGAGTGCTGTATCCAAGCATGTTAACAGAAAGTTGAGTGGAAGGAAAAAGTGTGGAAGAAAAAGGTGCACAACCAACCGAGAGAACCGCAGCCTTATGAGGATTGTCAAGCAAAATCCATTCAAGAATTTGGGTGAACTTCACAAGGAATGGACTGAGGCTGGGGTCAAGGCATCAAGAGCCACCACACACAGACGTGTCAAGGAATTTGGCTACAGTTGTCGTATTCCTCGTTAAGCCACTCCTGAACCACAGACAACGTCAGAGGTGTCTTACCTGGGCTAAGGAGAAGAAGAACTGGACTGTTGTCCAGTTGTCCAAACTCCTCTTTTCAGATGAGAGCAAGTTTTGTATTTCATTTGGAAACCAAGGTCCTAGAGTCTGGAGGAAGGGTGGAGAAGCTCATAGCCCAAGTTGCTTGAAGTCCAGTGTTAAGTTTCCACAGTCTGTGATGATTTGGGGTGCAATGTCATCTGCTGGTGTTGGTCCATTGTGTTTTTTGAAAACCAAAGTCACTGCACCCGTTTACCAAGAAATTTTGGAGCACTTCATGCTTCCTTCTGCTGACCAGCTTTTTAAAGATACTGATTCATTTTCCAGCAGGATTTGGCACCTGCCCACACTGCCAAAAGCACCAAAAGTTGGTTAAATGACCATGGTGTTGGTGTGCTTGACTGGCCAGCAAACTCACCAGACCTGAACCCCATAGAGAATCTATGGGGTATTGTCAAGAGGAAAATGAGAAACAAGAGACCAAAAAATGCAGATGAGCTGAAGGCCACTGTCAAAGAAACCTGGGCTTCCATACCACCTCAGCAGTGCCACAAACTGATCACCTCCATGCCACGCCGAATTGAGGCAGTAATTAAAGCAAAAGGAGCCCCTACCAAGTATTGAGTACATATACAGTAAATGAACATACTTTCCAGAAGGCCAACAATTCACTAAAAATGTTTTTTTTTTTTTTTTTTTTATTGGTCTTATGAAGTATTCTAATTTGTTGAGATAGTGAATTGGTGGGTTTTTGTTAATGTGAGTCAAAATCACCACAATTAAAAGAACCAAAGACGTAAACTACTTCAGTCTGTGTGCAATGAATTTATTTAATACACGAGTTTCACAATTTGAGTTGAATTACTGAGATAAATGAACTTTTCCACAACATTCTAATTTATTGAGATGCACCTGTATGTATATAAATCCAAGAAATCCTGACATAATATTAAAGAACAACAATGAAAGAGAATCATGGTGAACCTGATCAACAGGACCGAGCTGAACATGCAACTCAGTTTAACATGAAAATTATGTGGTTATACCTAGCTGGAGTGAACAGGTTGTACAAACTGAGCAGTAAAGCTGTGTGTAAATAAAAGTTTGTTGCATTGTGCTCTGTCACTCATCATTTACAACTGATGCAGAAAAACACAACGTTTTCATCCAAAAGAGAGCATATTACTAATCAAAAATTAAGTTTGATATATTTCTGGTAGGAAATTTAAAAAATATCTTCATGGAACATGAGCTTCCTTAATATCCTAATGATTTTTGGCATAAAAGAAAAATCTATAATTCTGACACCTACAATGTATTATTGGCTATTGCTACAAATATACCCCAGCGACTTAAGACTGGTTTTGTGGTCCAGGGTCACACTTTTATGAAACACTGAATTTACCTGGAAGAGTTTCATTGTTATACTTTACAATGAACCTTAACTACCAGCTGTGAAAGAGACTTAGAAAAAGGCAAGAAAAATTTCATTTTTTTACCATATCATTTCTAAATGCAGTTAAAACATTAACTGTATGTCCTCCTTGGAGACAGTTTCACAAACACATGTAAGAGTGTGAAAAGTGTTTTAAAGGAGATTAATTCTAAAAGTCAGCAGGGCCAAAAGTCAACATAGCTGCAAAAACAGACATATTGAGCTCTGAGACAAGAGGGGAAAAGAAGTAGAGACAAAGACATTTATTCACAATTATTGCATAGACTGGCATTGGAGATAAAGTCTCTGGTTTTGTTAATCGTTAAACATGGATTTCATAGGAAATGTGATAAAAGATAAGGAGAAAGGTTTGAATGCTGTTAAACTGGTAAAACGTTGTAGTAACGAAACTCAAATACCAGCGCGTAATCATTTACTTTACGAGCGCGCAGAGACAGATTCTGCGCCTTTGCGCTGCTGCTCTCCAAAAACACCAGACCACTCGGGGATGCCCTGAGTGACGTTATGTTTGGTTTTTATTGATTTTGCAAATAGACCAGCTCAAGAAAAAGTAGGCTATTAATAAGAAAAAAAGTTTACTACGTTTTGTCAGTTTAGGCTATTATATTTAGGCGAAATGAAGAGGCTACAGTTTAAATTTCGTAAAACAACGTTTTAACTGACTTTATTAAACAAGCAAACAAACAGCACCCAGTAAAGTTTCTCTGCATTAGATTTCCACCGCTTTCAACGAGCTAGCCAATATTCCTGAACGCTGTAGTCACTAGTGACACGACGCAACATGCGAAGCTTAACAATTACCGGTTTCAAATAAAAAAGCTCTTCAAACCAAGACAAATTTGTGTTTTCTGATTTACGCAGAAAATGCCATGATGTCTGAAAAATCATACCTGTAAATTTGAGTGGTAGTTCGGGAACAAGTAGCAGTTTTTGACAGATTTAAACTTCACGTTCTCCACCCTTTCTCTTCAAGAAATCAACACATACCTGAGGTAATCCGTGTACACGCACTGCCTATCTCATTTACATACGTGATGACATCACGCGACACGTATGGAGAATTTATGACTTTGTATAATTTTCCTCTGCCAGCAATGACTTTTAACTCTGTTTTTTTTTTTTTTTTTTTTTTTTTTAATGAGAGAAAAACAAGTATGACTACCATTACTGCATGCCATGGAGTTTGGCTTTTGATAAAAAAAAAAAAATCAATTGCTACATGGTATTGTTCATACATCCACTAAATGTAAATATTACTGGAACATTTTGACAGTATTTACTGCTAGTAGTTTATTTTATCAATCCAGTCAGACACATTCCCTTTGGGAAAACTGATAAATCTCCTTAAAATGTTTTTTTCTATGCACTTTTCAAATTCATCTGCATCAACATATAGCTGAAGTCAAAAGTTTACATACAGCTTGGAGAATCTGCAAAATGTTAAAATTTTACCAAAATAAGTGGGATCATACAAAATGCATGTTATTGTTTATTTAGTACTGACCAGGGGGCTGTTTCATAAAACAGGTTTACCAAACAAGCCAGGTTTATTTCAGTTAGTCTGACTTATTTCGAACCAAATCAATTGACAATAAGTCAGGCTAACTGAAATAAACCTGGCTTATTTGGTAAACTTGTTTTATGAAACAGGCCACTGAATAAGATATTTCACATAAAATATGTTTACATCTAGTCCACGAGAGAAAATATTAGTTGAATTTATAAAAATGACCCCATTCAAAAGTTTACAAACACTTGATTCTTAATACTGTGTTGTATCTGAATGATCCACTTTTTTTTTTTTACTTTTTTTTTCTTATTATTTATTTTTTATTTTATTTTATTTTTTTAGTGATAGTTGTCCATGAGTCCTTTGTTTGTCCTGAACAGTTAAACTGCCCGTTGGTCTTCAGAAAAATCCTTCAGGTCTCACCAATTCTTTGGTTTTCCAGCATTTTTGTGTATTTGAACTGGCTGTTAATGCATTGTGTTTCCCTCTGGAGCATTGGTGAGTGTTTGAACCTTCTGTAATAGTTGTGTATAAGTCCCTCAGTTGTCCTCATTGTGAAAAAATGGATGAAATCATACAGTCATTCTTGAAAAGGATTCAAATATACAAAAATGCTGAAAAACCAAAGAATTGGTGAGACCTGAAGGATTTTTCTGAAGACCAACGGGCAGTTTAACTGTTCAGGACAAACAAGGGACTCATGAACAACTATCACTAAACAAAACAAACACAGCTGTGGGTCATTCAGGTACAACACAGTATTAAGAATCAAGTGTTTGTAAACTTTTGAATGGGGTCATTATAATAAATTCAACTAATATTTTCTCTCGTGGACTAGATGTAAATATCTTTTATGTGAAATCTTATTCAGGTCATATATATATATATATATATATATATATATATATATAGACATTGTTAGATATTATGTATATATCAGAACAACAGAAATAACAGAAATGAAATGAGAAGCAAAACAATGTAATTAAGAAACATAATGGCACAGAATTTTTTTTTTTGTATTGTTTATTGTTCTTTATCACAGGCAATAATAATAGTGCACTTTCATTTTTTTAATTATAACACAGACATTTATTTTCTTGTCATTATTTTTTTTCCCTCCAATTTAATGACTTGCATTTCTTACGAAAAAAGTTCCTACTGTGCGCGATGGGGAAGAAAGAGTACAGCTTTACAATCTTAAGAGGAGTTATCAGTAATGACGACAAAGATAATCAATAATCATCAGGTGAATATAGAATGGATAAAGAATGAAGATATGAGTTATATTTTCTGTTTACAATGAACAGAGATGGGGGGAGGGGTGAGCATACATTGGGGGCAGGCAGGGCATATGTATATAATGAGAGAAGAGGAAAGGGGGTGGTCTAAAGTATAATTCTATGATTGGGAGGCAGGAGCAGGACGAGGTATATAATGTATGGTAAATAAGTGAAGACTAACGATACATATGAAATGTGATACATGTGCTGTATGTGTGAGGCGAGTAACAAAAACAGAATATCATTCAGTGCATAATGTGAAAGGGAGAAGGAGGAGGAGAGGACAGACACGTAGAGCAGGAGAGTGTCATGAACACAGAGAAAGTATGTGGAGTGTATTTCACATTCACTCAGAGCTGGTGTCCAGACAGTCTGTATTTGCACACTCCCAGACTTACCCTGCCTGAGAACTAACAGAATTGAACATAGAACATCTTCAGGGTTTTGCTCTGGCGTTTCCTCTGCCTCTGAAAGTGACCAGGCATGTTTGAGAGTGCACATGCTGACCGTTTTGTATATGTGGATTTAAGGCATTTGGAGTGTACTAAAATAAGAACGTACCCCGTATTATATCTAATGAACGATGCACCTAAACATTCAACAGTAGTGAAATATATTCAATGTGCTATGGAAAATCAATCCAGGATGATGCAGGAGCTGCTCGATGACTGAACCATCCGAAGCTTTGTCTTCCGCTATGCTATTTTTGGGCTGGAGTGTATGTGATGGCTGCGGGATGGTGGCAGAGGGAGGACCAGAGCAAAACCTTGCTTTGCATTTAGTGCTCCTTGCATCAGGAAAAGAGTGGACTGGAGGGAGGGATGGAGAGAGAGAGAGAGAGAGAGAGAGAGAGAGAGAGAGGAGCATTATGGTCAGATTCTGGGCTTCAGGGCAGAGGCTCATTGGAGAAAGAGCTTTTAAGTGGATATTCAGGATCAGGTTCCCCCCATTCACAAATGTAATGAGCTAAAAAGCCCCACTGATCCTGAGTCTGCACTTAAGAGAGCACTTCACCGATTCCTGTGGGTGGGCGAGGAAAGGGACAACTATTTGTTTGAATACAATTCTCTTTTTAGGACAGTGCATTCCAGTTTCAAAGTCCAGTTATCATTCATTTTGTTTCATATTGTCAGTTTTGAGAAGGAGAGTCTTCTTGTGTGTGTGTGTGTGTGTGTGTGTGTATGTGTGTAAATGTGAAAAAAGAATACTGCTCGCGTTTCGTACAAAGGGCTGGCCCCAGTACGCACGAGTCCGAAACTTTGGGCTCTTGTCTGGGTAACATTCTCAAAGATGAAGAGTGAACACAGTGGGCCTTCTTCTCATTCCCTCTGTTTTGTTCCTCTGCTTCCATAAGGTTCACTTCAGTCTTTACGTGGTACATCCTGGAGGGTGTTGAAGTCTCTTCCCCGTGGGAGATGTCCAAGGCATGGAGTCATTGCTTGGATGATTTTTCAAAGTTGTTCTCCAGCTTTCTCCTTTGTGAGTTTGCTTCTTTTTTATCGAAAATGAAATGAAAATGAGATGGGTAAACTTAGGCTACTGAAATGGTTTTTAAAAGGACATTTGCAGCATTGTTATAAAATATTTGGGAACAGATACAAACAAGGAAGTTTGCTGCCATTTTCTAAATTGCAAATTTTCCCACCCTTGTCATTTTGACTTTACTAACTTCAACTCTAATCCAATAAATAAATAAATAAATATTCACTGAAATAAATATCTTTAAATAAATCAATTAAAATGTAAAATATTTGTATTTTTGTTTTTTGACATTCATTTTGTTGATGGAAATATTTCACATCTCAGCTCAAAAATATAATATAAATATTGAAATGGAAAGCAAAAAAATACTTTTTTGAACTTCTACTTGATGGAAGCGATGGAAGTTCTACCATATCACATGAGAAAATGGTGGAGGCTTTCGCATTTTTTCTCACACTGTCTCTTTGTATGACACAAGGGAGAGACTGGCTATTTTGTTCCTCTTGTTCGGTCTCTGTGTGAACATGTCATTGGAAATCTAGATGCCTGCTCATCGCTCTGTGCCCTGCTTAGTGAGTGGGGTGGATCTGAGATACTTTCAGAACTGCGAAGACTTAAAACTGGCCAATTTTGCCAACTGTAACTTCCAGTGGGCAGCTCTCCACTACATATCTGACACTGACTGATTTTGGATCTACAACATTTCACAGAGTTCAGGATCTACAACACAAGCTTGAACAATCAGTGTTTAACATAGCCTATATCTTCAACACATAACATTTCACTAAAGGCATAATCCATCCTCAGCTCATGAAGTTATAGTCACATAGGACTTGTGTTACAAAATTTAGAACGCCATTCTAAAAATCCCTATTCTTTTCTCTACAGTGTTCTAGAAATCCTTTTTTGTGCTCCAAGTGGTGTTAAGAATGAGGAACTTCCCACTTTTTCCCGTGATGTTTGCTTTTCTCTACCTCAAACAGCTCATTGTGATTTTCTTATGGATCATTGCTTATGATAATGATGATGATGATGATAATGAGGATGATGATAAGTTTTGGAGACATTCTTTCCTGTCCCACTTGGTGTTTGTTCCTCCTTGTATAGTTTGTTGCCATTAGATCACTGGATGTCCACCGGATGTCAATCTCCTTGTTTGTAGTATATGAAATAATTTATAGCTGGGGTTTATATTAAGCGATACATCTTGCTTCCATTTTTCAAATCCTTTGTTCCTAAAAAGGATAAGTGATTTTTTTCGTCTGATGATTATTTGCATGTAAGAACACTTCCATGTGGATAGACTCCTGACTCTCCTATTGTCGCAGTTGGATCCCAGGGTTTCCGCTAGTGATGTGAAAATCAAGGCTGAGTATACCTGTTGTTGTGTACTGTGCAGATGGACTATGAGGGAGTCGTGTCTGGGGGGAATCAAGAGCGGGGTTTGTTCCCACCCGCTCGACAGCTTGTCTGATTAGTTCACTTAGGGTTGAGACTGGGTCCCATTTGAGGACAGGAGGCGAGTTTTATCCTTGCCAGACCCCTTTCTTTGTAGTACACTTGCACTACCACCAATACTGCTTCCTTCTCCTCGATCACTGCGTTCTGCTCGCTCACCGCGATCACTTCCGCCTTCCGAGCGACGAGAGTTCTGCCGGGTCGGTGTGCTGGGTGGGCGAGACGAAAGCCCGTTTTTCTCATCTGGGAGAAGAAAAACAGAAAACATGAAGGTGGGGAATGAAAACATTTTTGTTAATTGAAATAAAAGTACACTAAAAATTAAAATTAGAAAAGATTTTGATACATGGTACATTATAAAATGCAAAACCTTCACGTTTTGCCTGCATTATACATGAAAATGCCACTGGATATTTATTTAACAATAAAGTTTAACAATGTTTTTTCATTTTTAATTATACAGTAAACTTTGGCTGCCCTAAAATATGAAAACTAAATTTTAAAAAATTACTAAGCTGAAACTTGCAATGATAGAGTAAAAATTCATGTACACAAATAATCAGGGGTACACATAAGTTTTTCAGCCTGGTTCTCATAAGAGCACCGGGACATTTGGTTAGGTCCTCACAGTGCACATAGTGTGACTCATTAAATATAGCTATTTAAAAAAAATAATAATAATAATAATAGTGATAATAATATAACTGCACTTTATTTATTTCGGGGGTTTTTTAAAAAATAATAAACTAAATAATAAAGTGTGATAATGCTATTCTATTTTAAAATAAAAAGAGAATATTAAATAAAAATACAACTGGTTTATAGTAAACTTAAAAATAAAATTCTAATATTTTCTTTTTTATAAATAAATTTTCATAATTTTCAAACTTAAAATCAGCTAGCTTTTATTTTGGTGGGTTACCGGCAAGTAAGCATGTGTGCTGCCGGGTTTAGCGCTGCCGATTGAAGAGTATCACGGTTTTAGCTTTAGGCTTTCAGTTTGAATAGAAATCTTATACAGTATTACAGTTTGTCGATTTAAAATGGTAATTGTGCATTAACAGCTGTCAACCGTGCTATGCAAATGAGCGGTCTGAACTTATTTATACAGCACATTTTTCATTTTGGTCACGCATGCGCATGTGCACCACTTATGTGCACCCCTAAAAATAATACAAAAAAATATAATAAGATTAAATGCAACAAAAACTAAATTAAAATATATTATAACATTTAATTTATTGTGTATGATTATATGTTTTAGGGTGGAAGTGTAGCGTGTTACATTCACCTGCAAGCGCCTGCACAGAGGGCTGGTCATGTGTACTGAGAAGCTGAGCTTGAATGGTCTCTACCACTCTTTTAAACCTGCGACTAGGACCTGAAAAACAATATGATCACATCTGTAGAAATGACAGCATGTACAGACTCATGACACTGGCTCTCTCGTCTTTTTAAATACCTGATAATAGAGTGAAGGTGACACTGTAGATGCCAGTCTCCCTCCTTCCCTCCCTTTCTCTCTCTTTCTCCCTCTCTCGTTCTCTCTCTCCCTCAGAGAAGGCGATGTCAACCTGAAATTTGACAGGTTTCTGGAAGACAGACGGACCTCCGGAGGACTTGTACTCCGCCCGGAAACTTGTCTGAGAGATGACACTGTGACTCAGGGAGGGAATCTAGAGGAGAGCAGAGATGTACATCAAAGTTTGAATCTTCAAAAGAGAATGAACAAAGCTTATTTGAAGTGAAGAGGAAGCTGAAGAGGAAGAGGAAGTGGAAACGAAACACCTAAGATATTAAAATTATACTAACTGATAGAAAGGCATGGACAATATCAGCCTTGATTGAGCTTAGTGGTTTGTCTCTGATCACCACAAAAATTTGCTCTTCCCTCTCCAGACTGATGAAATTTCCAAACCACGACTTCTTTGCCAGCCTATAGAAAAAGATGAAAATATATGCAGATAAATACACAAAATACATACTACACATTGTTGTTCCTGTTTCATGGCTCTCATTCTACACAGAATACATACACATTAGGGACTTTTTAACTTTGTTTGGTTATATAAGAATGTTATCTTTGAAAATACAGAGTATTCCCTTCTGCCTTCATTCCTAGAACAGTACACATTCAGGGAAAAGTAGCCAGATATGCTGAAAAAAGCTTCAGAACAAACTAAATCATACGAGCAGGTTTTTGCTGTTGCAACATTGAACGTATGACACAGCATACATGAAATGAACCAATGTTAAAACTGTTTCATGTTATGGCTGATAACCAATAAATGACTAATATTAAAATTCTACTTTGTGTAAATGAATGTAAAATTAAACACTAAAAATTAAAACCAGTGGTTTTAAATGCTCCAAGTGAATTTAAGTATCACATTATAATGTACATGTAATTTCAGTGTTATAGTATATAATAGTACATATAGTATATTTTCATTTAAGTTTTTTTTTTTACATTTAACTTTTTTCATCTAATATATATATATTTAATTTTATTTCACCTTTATTTTTTATTTTTATTATACTAAATAATTGTTTGTTTTAAAGGTTAACATGAAAATAATGGTGAAGGTAATCCAAAGGTAAAAATAATATATTATTTTTACCTTTGAATTACCTTCACCATTATCTTCATGTAAACCTTTAAAACAAACAGTTATTTAGATACATTGATATATGGTAACACTTTATTTCGATAGTCCACTTTAGACATTCTACTAACAGTAAGTAACTTTGAATCTACATGTCAACTAGCAGTCATTAGAGTATTAGTAGACTGTCTTCTTAATATCTTCTGACACTTTATTTTGATGGGTCCACAACATACAACATACTGACTATAAGAAACTTTGCAAGTATATGTCAACTTATTCTACTAACCCTAAACCTACCCTAACAGTCAACTCTGAGAGTTAGTAGACATGTACTTGCAAATTAATAAGAATTAGTGTACATGTAGTTGACATGTAGCTACAAAGTTACTTATAGTTAGTAGAATGTCTAAAGGTGTATCAAAATAATGGTCTATCAAAATAAAGTGTAACCAGATATGGATATAGATATACATATTGATAATATATACATTATTTATATATGTACATATAGAGAGAGATATCGATATGTGTGTGTGTGTGTGTGTGTGTGTGTGTGTGTGTGTATACATACATATATATACACACACACACACACAACTATATACTACTATGCAAAAGTCTTAGGCCATAAGTATTTTCAACAACAAAAAAAATGGTTTTAAGCCAATTATTTCTGTTTTTGCTGTAATGTGTCAGAAGGAAATATCAGTTTATATTCCTTTTGCCGTTACTTATAATAATCCAGTGAGATTTTTGTCTGACAGCAGCCAGTGCTCCACACGGAGATCTGATCTGATCATCATCCAGTCTGTCTGGAATGACATGAAGAAACAACAAACTGAGACAGACTAAATCCAGAAGAACTGTGGCAATGTCTCCAAGACCCTTGAAGAAATCTACCTGCAAAGCTACCTGACAAACTATAGGCAAGTGTACCAAGGATGAAAGCAGTTTTAAACACAAAGGGTGGTTACTCTTTTAGTTAACAGGTCAATTGATAAAATCTATTGATGAAATTATTTTTGAAAGCATCCTCATTTTTTTACACAAGTGCCTTTTAACAGTGCTTTGCAGGTAGGTTTCTTCAAGCGTCTTGGAGACGTCACAGTTCTTCTGGATTGAGTCCGTCTCAGTTTCTTCTGTTTCTTCGTGTCATTCCAGACAGACTGGATGATGATCAGATCAGATCTGTTGTCAGACTACTTGTGCAAACAAATATCTCACTGGATTATTACAATTAATGACAATATGAAAGTTTGGAAATGTAAACTAATATTTCCTACTGACACACTACAGTAAAAGATAGAAATAATTTTTGTTGGTGAACATACTAATGGCCTAAGACTTTTGCACAGTAGTATATATATATATATATATATATATATATATATATATATATATATATATATATATATATATATATATATATATATATATAAAATACTGATTTATTCCTCTAAATACTTACTCTGGGCTGGACTCTGGAGTTAAACTGGACATATCTTCTGACGTAGGAACTATTGAAACAAATTAAAAAATGTTACAATGACATTTAGCTCAGTGACAGCAATACAAAGGCGATGCTCCTCTCACCCTGTAGCCTTCGGCGGTGGAAGCGTGGTGAACCCAGCAGGTTGTTCTTGAAGGAGTTGAGACGAGTCCTCCAGTGGGCTGAACTACTGGCAGCCATTCCACCACTTCCCCCAGGACTGGAGGGTGGGGTTAGGGACATGGAACCACCGCCCACACCACCACCTCCTTCAGCTCGTGAGGAGGAAGAAGAAGAGGAGGAGGAGGGCGGGGTGGGAGGGGGGTGCTGGGGATGGTGCACAGGGGTCCCCAGAGGGGTGGGGAGTGGGGAGCCCTGTGGGGTGACCTGCGACACATGGGCAGAGTTAGGATAGATGGTCTTAGTGACAGACTTCAGGACAGAAGGAGCAGGGAAGAAGAAGCGAGGGATGGGGGACAAGAGCGGAGAGGGGGAAGGCGAAGGAGACGGAGGAGTCTGCAGGGGGAGGGACTTCATAGACTGCAGGTGGGGGCGGTCAGAGGCTGCTTTTGAGGGTAGAGTCTGAGTTTTTTGGTCAGGCACGCGTTGGGACACCCGGGATGTGGTGGAACTTCCTGCTTTGGGGTCTTTGGACTGGGTGGTGGAAGCAGAGGTGACTTCAGCTTGGCTGAAAGTGAAAACTGGGCTCTGACAGGTAGGAAGAGAAAGGACAGAAGGATGGAGAGGGAAAGAGGAATGGAGAGATGGACACAGCAATGGTCATGAGCGTTAATGAAAGATATGGTATATGATTATTAACATTAGAATTAAACTGAGAAGAGTTAGGAAAATGATGCAAAGCTCTTTCGAGAAGCAAGTGAAATCTAGTATCAATTAGTAAACGATTGTTAGGTTGTTAATTAAGGTGCAAAATGCAAGTTAAAACAAGCTTAACATTTGTGTGTGTGTGTTTGGTGTGGATAATGACTCCAGTATGAGGACAGTATGAGATAGATGAACATAAAAAGAGCAACTGAATCCAGTTCAACTTTGCTATTCATAGCACAATATCAAAAACAAACACGATACCTTTCACCATTGCAAAATGAGCTCTACATAGTAGTATTTTACTTCTAATCCAATATCAGATAAAGGTGTGGAGTCACTTACTCGAGGGCTGCTGAGGGGACTGGATGAGAGGCCGGTTGAAGCTCCGCTAACTGACCGAGACCTAGCAGAACACCAGGACATATCAGTCAAACATCCCTTTATGTTCATGGATATGTTCATTATCTTAGATATACACACCTCTAGTGTGAGTAAAAGCCTTAGTAGGGAATTCACTAAGAATGAATTGCACCAACTTATAGTGCTGTCTATCTGCATGCTCTACTCTGTGGTTCTGGATATATTTTTGATCATTTGGTCATCATATTTTACATGGTATGCAGCAACCGCAAGTTCATTTTGAATATGAGAGACGGGGCCAGCAATGGCCTGCATTCATAAGAGTGCAGGTGCTTTGTCGTACTAGCTAGCAGCGCACACTGTGGAAGATTAAAAAGTTTTTTTGGTGTCATTGACCAATCAAAATTTAGCTTAATCACAACGGTCATTTAGCTTTTACGTGGTCAAAAAACAGCATGGAAGAAGATAAGATAATGCTCGTTGTTGCTGATTTTCCTGAGCTCTATGACGCCTAAACGTAACACATACATTTGATTTCAATTTCTTTAATTTTGTTTTATTAGCTTTCACTTAGATACAGCAAAAAAATACAATATTTATACAGTAATTGCCTCAGATGAAGAATGTTTACTCTTGCTAGTACAAGGACTTCCTATTTGTACACATAATAAAAACCTGCTGTGTACCATGTAAAATTCCTTTTCACTGCTGCCAGTGATTAATGATCAATAGAACATGCATACAAACATTTCTTTTCAATTAAATTATGAGAGGCAAACAGCTTTTTTGTGAATAAGCTGCATCTATAATGAGTCTAGCTTACATAGAAAAAATAAATAAACGCACAAGAGTGCATGGTTAAATGTGCAATATTTAATGGTAAAAACATTTTTGTGCTAAAATAGGCCAATCACACCAAAGTTTTGCAACTCATCAGTGAATTTACCTACTTTTTTATCAGCATTTTTTGAAAGGCACTTGAAGTTGAATAGAGGACACATGTGGTACATCAAGCTTGACTTTCAGATGAAGGTTAATACAAAGTTATCAAACAGTTGGCATGTACCTCTGGCTATGTGCAGAGGTATCCAGTGCTCTGCGGGGAGGTGTTGGAGAGCCCTGCTCTGTCACACTCAGTACCTCCAGACTCTTTCTCTCCGGCCGACAGCGCCCATGACGAGTCAACATGGGCGAGTCCACCCGCTTACGGGGAGGATCTGATCACACAACCACAACAACACACATACACCCACTGTAACACAAACATCTACTGTGTGCTCTTCATGAACAAGTCACATTACAAACCTTACTATATCCATGATGGAATCTAAGGTTTGTTTTATATATATATATATATAACTATATATAAAATCTTCAACTGCAATGCAGCACAGATTATCTGTATTACAGTGTTAGAAGGGAAATTAGCATAGAAGCTGAAAAAGAAGTCCTTTTCAATGTCTTGATGAGAGACAGAAAGCTTCTAAGCAACAGGGTAAATTGTACCTGGATACAACATGTGCTGTATGAGAGACAAATCATGGCATGACAGTGAAATGATGGACTAACATATTAGGGTTGCACATTTTAGTCAAAAAATCTGATTGCAATTAGATTCTGTCAGATGTGCAGTGTGATACAATCAACATTTAACATCTTACAGTTTGTTGCAGCTTAGATTTTGATGCAAAGGGACTAAAAATTACATTGAAATAAAGTGTGCAAAAACTACAAGATTATAAGCTTTTCTCCAAATTGTCCCACACTCATCTAAAGAGCCATCAAAATGACCAACTATTTCAGTGATTAAAAAAATGTTTACTGAGTGAAAAAAACAAAACAATAAAAATTCAATTCTCTTTATTTTCACATTGTACCTGAAACTTAAAGGGGACTCAAATCTCTTTAGTCAACTTCAAAATGTCAAAAATCATGTCAGCATCGATGCCATATTGACAACTTTTGACTCTTTTGTTCTGTATACATGAGGAAGTCCCTTTCTGATCCAACCTGCAGCACCTGTTCTCACACTCGCTACGCTGCCCTAACAACCACATGCTACGACTTCCCTGTCAACCTCCTAATGATGATGATTCTCCACCTTGAAGTCTCTTTTTAGTCCTGGTCTGGTCTTGATCTGTTTATTTTGGGGAACAAGCCCTCAATATGTTACATTTACAAATCACTGACGTTTGCCTTAGAGCCCTTAAATAAAACTGGCTTACTTTCAGGCCTAAAGCACCAGCGTGATTTCTAGGTTACCAGCTATTCTCATGGTGTTCAGTGACTAGCTTTGAACGTGACAGCAACACACACAAGCCTGAACTGCAAAAGCTCACTCACCAATATCATTTCTGGGTGGAAGATGTTCATCTTCATAACTAGGGTAGCGCTCCTTTCTGTCCAACAGAAGATAGTAGATCAACTTCTCCTGGTTTTCTCTGGGAAAGGAGAGATGCAAGTCAGAAGACCAAAATGACTTTCATTGTATTGACAGAAGCATTCTTCAAAATATCTTCTTTTGGGTTTCACAAAAGAAAGTAAGTCACGCATGAGTGGAATGAGTAAAATCATTTTTTGAGTGAACCATCCGTTTGAAGTACAAATCCTTGAGTTTGTGCACTATTCTTTTCTGAATTACAGGCTGAGATGTCTTGAGCACACAGACAGAAGTTCAGACTCACTCTTCACACTGCAGGTCTCTGGTGAGCTTGACACGGTCTCTAAAGCAGCCCAGGGAGTGCATGCTCTCCAGAACATCAGGGTCCAAATCTGTAAGAGACAGAATCCTCTTCACACACACGCGCCTCGGGGGTGGCTGCTCTGGACACGGCTCGTTCCTGCCACCTCTGAGACACAGACACACAGACACACAAGCAAGTCAATGTGGAGTGCACATTGTGGGCATTACATGCAACAACATAAAATAAAAAACAATTTTAATGGAATAGTTCTGTGTAAGACAGAAGGTGAATCTTGCACTACACAGTGACTATATCTGTCAAGTTCCAAAAAAGACAAAGAAAAACCATAAAAGTGGTTCTTATGATGCATAGGCTATATTCCAGATCTTCAGGTGACATATGATAGCTTTGTGTGAAGAGCAGACCCAAGTTTAAGTTATTTCTGACACTTGAGAACCCATGACGTTTGATGATGTTGATGATGATATTTGGCTGAACTCTAGACTGGATGCCAAGATTTTCCTTTAAAAGCAACATTCAGTCTCATTGTTGCACAAAACAAGCTTGACAAGCTTTTTGGAGCTCAACAAACATACTATAAACTGTTGATGTATGAAAAAGTGCTGCTCAAATATTTTTCAAATTCTCCTTTTGTGTTCCATGGAAAAAATAACATACAGGTTTGAAATGGCATGACAGTCAATAAACAATTTTCTTTTTTTAACTACTCAAGGTACTTCACATGATACTTACTGATACCAGGGGTGCTTTTGTATTTCTTCCAACTGAGAAAAGAAAAACACAAGAATTATCATAAACATTCCTTGGCAATACACTAAGGTAATACTTTTATTCAGCAAGGATGCATTAAATTGATTAAAAGTGACAGTAAAAATATTTATATTGTTTATGATGTATATTTTTTTATTAAATGATGTTCCTTTGAATCCTGACAAAAATGTATCACTGTTTCCACAAAAATATTAAGCAGTACAACTGTAACTATTTTTAACATAATAAGAAATGTTTCTTTAAATACCAAATCAGCATAAAAGAATGATTTCTGAAGGACCATGTGACACTGAAGACTACAGTAATGACATTTTTTTATAAATCACATTACAAAATATATTCAAATACAAAACAATTACTTGAAATTGTAATATTATTTCACAAAATAACTGTATTCACTGTATTATTGATCAAATAGATGCAGCCTCTTAACAACCCCAACACTCTGAACGGTAGTGTATATGCAATTTCTATATAAAAAGAGGTGCCTTGTGTGCGTGTTCCATACCATGAGGCGTTTCTCAGGGTTGACTTCAATCATGCCACGGAGGAGAGCCTGGCAGTCTGGAGGAATGAAGTGAGGCATGTGAAATACTCCACTCTTCACCTTCTCCAACAGCTGACGCAGGTTATCATGGTCAAAGGGCAACGCTCCCTGTGAGGTGAGATGTTACAATTCACACACATTTCTGAGTGCAACTGAGAGCATCAAGTCTGCAATATCCCCACAGTCAATGGCAAATTTAAGACATTTATTTTCCAGCCATTTAATTTTTAATAAGGCATGCAAGGAAGGTATTAAAAGTAGGGAAAATGTGGGATATGACAAATATAAGATGCAGCAAGCTTCTTACCACCAACAGAGCAAAGAGAATAACTCCACAGCTCCACACATCTGCCCGACGTCCATCGTATTTCTCTCCCTGTGAATAAAAAAACACTAAGTACAGATAAGCACTGGCTGTTTTGTACAATATGAATCTATGAGACTTATATGTTAAAACATATGGTGCTTTTGCTCTAAGAGCTTTGTCCTTACCCTGATGACCTCAGGACATGCATAATGGGGTGATCTGCAGATACATAATATAGAGCATTAATACTTCATCTTCATTAATACAGTATTAAAAGCACACAAACACAAACTACTGACCCACAGCTGGTCTCCAGCAGACTGTCCCCAACCTGTAGGGAGGCCATGCCAAAGTCAGCAATCCTGATATTATTCTTCTCATCCAGCAGGAGGTTTTCAGGCTTAAGATCTCTGTGGCTGAAAAAGAAATGTAGTGACAACATTGTAATATATTTTTGTATATTGTAATATTTTTCCATAAGTAAATGAAACCATAATTATTTTACAGAGTGAGGATAACCTATTTTTGTGTTGCATACCCTGCAGAACATGTAACAAGAATAAATCACAAGTTTTGTAATACATTTACACATGTTTTACTTTTGTTTTGTTTTTTTTTTCAAATCTATCATCACTACGATTCAAAAGTGTGGGGTTGGTAAGATTTGTTAAATGTTTTTGAAAGAAGTCTCCTAACATGCTCAACATGGCTACATTTATTTGATCAAAAGTAGAAACAGTAATATTGAAAAATATTATTACAAATTAAATTGTTTTCTATTTTAATCTATTCTAAAATGTAATTTATTCCTGTGATGCAAAGCTGAATTTTCAGCATCATTTCTTCAGTCTTCAGTGTCACATGATCCTTCAGAAATCATTCTAATAAAATGATTTGATGCTCAAAAAACATATCAATGTTGAAAACAGATGTGCTGGTTAATATTTTTCTGTAAACCATTATATAATTTTCCGGATTTTTTGATGACCAGAAAGTTCAAAAGAACAGCATTTATCTGAAGTAGACACATTGTATAAATGTCTTTTGATCAATTTAATGCACCCTTACTGAATAAAAGTATTAATTTCCTATTTTAAAAAAAAAAAAAAAACTTACTGACCACAAATTTGTGAAGGGTAGAGTACCTGTGTGTACATATAGAATGACCCATATATGGAAATAATGCAAGTCAGCTCGGGCTTCATAACTTGGCCGCAAGTTTTCATCCCAACTCACATCCACATACTCTTAAAGTCACAATACTTGCTACAAGACTGCTGATTATGCACAAATATTATGAGAAAATAAAAGAATCTGTGTGTGCAGGACATTAAATAAAAAGTAAAAAGAGACATCCACCATATAGAGTGACTGTGACAGAAGTCCAGAGCAGATATGATTTGTCTGAAGAACTTTCGAGCCTCTTTAGGGGTCAATCTGCCTTTCTTTACCAGGTAGTCAAACAGCTCCCCACCAGATACATGTTCCAGCACTAGATACCTGAGAGAATGAGAAAGACATTTATGAAACAAATGCACAGAGATAGATGCACATGAAATGTTACACACAAGCACACCTCCAGAGAATGCAGGATGTAATAAGTCTAGACAAGACAGGACAAGGCCAGACATGCTTCAGATGTGTGGAGAAACAGAGCAGTACTTACAGATATTTGTTATTCTCGTACACATCATACAGTTTTAGGACATGGGGGTGCTCTATTAGTTTAAGAATAGCTATCTCTCTCTCCACCTGCAGAAACGGGGAGAGCGAGGAACATTGAATGAGAGTTGAATAGGAAAAAGGAACAACTTTGATGTAGGAAATAACCAAGCAAAGATGATCACTTTCAATTACAAGTGAACTAATATAGTCAATATATTAACAAGAGTCTGACAATCAACAGTAGACACGGACAAAAATGGCTTAGCAGGAAGAGTCTTATATTTCTTTAGCACAGAACATTAGGGCAGATTCAGCATATACTGTGGTTAATAAAGCAGTTGGAGTTATGCATGTTGGAGTTGGAGTTATGTTATTGAAGAGTTACTGTAAATAAGAAAATGCTGCGTAAGCAGGAGGTGACTGAGAAAAACTAGAACTTTTAGACAGTTCTGTTGTAAATTCATTGTATGCAAAACTTACTTTCATAAGAACAGACTCTGATAGCTTTTCTCTGTTAACTATCTTTATGGCCACCTTCTGTCCTGTGATACAATGAATTCCTAACTTCACCAGACCTGCAGGAGGAACACAGATGGTCATTCTTCATAGAAGCATTTTAAAAGTGGACAACATTAAAATCCAGATGAGATGCGCTTGTAAAAACTGAAAAGTAGACAACGTATATCTGCGACATTCAGACAGCACAATTTTAAGTAATCAATTGCCATTTACAAACCATTACCAAAAACACTACTGACTTATGCACACTCCAAAAAATAACATAAAAACATCAGTCACACACTGCTCATATAGACAGTCACATAAATCGTTAATGGACACCCTCTTTCACTTGCCAAAAAAACCGTCTACTTCTTAATGTGTGTAGATCTATATCATTCTTGTGCACATTCATATCCTATTTACAATGTACTGACAAACAGGATCTTAGTGGCCTTTGCATTCAGAACAGATCGGTGGCAAGCCATTATTATACCTTAAAACTAACTAGTATCCAGACTAGTACATTTGTTAATTACTAGCAATCTAATAGTGCTTTACCTGTTTCATTGTTACTGGTAACAAACTGCAATTTGTTGCAAATTCACCTTAAGTTACTAGTATCAAGTCAAGTTTTCATGCTGAAATCGCATTTGGTCTCGTACGTACCTTGTTAGAGTCTGCGCTTGCGTGGCCATTTATTGTGATTAACAGGAAAGTGTGTCCAGCTGAATTCAATTAGTGATTTGTTAGACGGGTATAAAAAAGGTTATTATACCGCGGCAGCTCTCATCGTGTTAAGACCGAAGTGTGTAAAGACCATCGACTCTACCGAGCGACTCCACCGGACAGGTTCCTATTACTTGTTTCACTTCTCTTTCAGTTTTTATAACCATTTCTTACTTGTATGTTTGGCACAGTTATTTTTTTAGGATTACTGTTAAATTAATGTAGTTTGATTTGTATATATTATTTAAATTTTAGTTACAGTTGTAGTAATGTTTGTCATTTTATTAGTTTTTTTCTATTATGTCTGTATAAGTTATTTATTAAGTTTTAGTTTTATTTAATTTGAGTTATTTTAGTACTTCAACAAACTACATGGAAATGAAATAATATTGTATTTATGGATATGCGTGTGTGTGTGTGTGTGTGTGTGTGTGTATATGTCTGTGTGTGTGTGTACATACACGTAGTTGTTTTTGGTGTTTGGCTTAATTTTATGTTAGAATCATTATTACACTCTTATACCTTTTGTTCTCTTAATATTTTGAATTGTTTGTAGCTTTATTTTGTTTTCATTTAAATGTTAAGTTTAGAAATTTTGTCATATGCATTTCTCATTTTTATTTAATTAATTTTTTTAATGTGTGTGTATATATACTATTTATAAAGTTTTAGCTTTTAGTTTTGGATCAGTTTTAGTTGTTTTAATACTACAATTGATTGTTTCTGTTGTCCTCATTTGTAAGTCTCTTTGGATAAAAGCGTCTGCTAAATGACTAAAAGTAAAGTAAAGTAAAAGTTTACCTAGTACTTAATGATTAGACACTAGTACCTCGTATGTATTTAAGTTGTTACTTAAGTAGCCGACTAGTCGTTACCTACAACACCTACAACCTACAAAAAATGTAATTGTATCTAGTGAAAAAAAGAAATGTTACAACAGTTTGAGTAGTTACTAGTTTTCCATAAATATGCGCTAATATCAAATAAAACTGCCAGAATAGATAGAACTATTGGAAAAGTAACTGGTAAGAACCTATTGAACAGTTACTTGTAAAACGCTAACAGGTTCCAGGTACAATGGAAAGTGAAAAGCTGAACTACAGATTCTTTTAGAATTCAAAGACAAAAAATATTCAATGTGTTATAAGTAACAATGATCTGTCTCTAATGGGATAGCAAAAGAATAAGTACCATTAACTAGCCACCTTAAATAATTAAATAGCCTAGATATGCCTAGGAAAAGTACTAGCATCTAATGAACGTTAGTAATGAAACTGACATTCACTATTGGATAACAAATACTAGTACAAGTAACATAAATATTAAATTAATAAATGAAAAAAACAGCTTGCAATCAGATTCAAGCACAAATGAATCACTGCCACTCATGACTCAAAAACAAAACGCTAGAAAGATGAAATAATCTTCCTCCCTCAAACACTGCCCTTAACACTGTCACTTGCCTGTGTGCCTCATTACATTTCATCAGCTGGAGCACACACACTAACCGCTTTGCTTATTGCCGAACCAACCTTTCAATGGATTAATTCTTTAATGAGACGCGCGAAGTAGAGCAGAATTTATTCCATTGCATTAACCAAAGAGGAAAAGCTCTTACCTGTCTGGCCCTTCCCCAGCGTCTTCTCCAGTCGGTAGGGCCCGACATACTGAGCTGCCTGACTCCCCGACAACTCCTTACTGGACATTTCGTTCGACCGCGGTTTTGTGTCACAATATAAAGGAGGTAAATCAGTGTATTCTCACAATGTATCCACTGGCGTCTGTCCTGCTCACGCAATATCTCCGCCGTACAGACATCACAGACGGCGAGCGATGACACAGGGATGCTGAGGCGTGAATCAGTGCCGTGGCCTACTCCCAAACATCTGCCGTGTCTCCTTAAACTTCGTGGAAACGGATCGGTAACATCTTCCGCTCGAAAATATCAAAAGTGAGCAGAGAAATGCGTGGCCAGCCGAGCCTATACGCCAAAGTATAGCTGTTATTGCGCTTTGCGCGGCCTGTGTTTGCAGCTGCTGGAAGAATGATGAGGGGACACGATTAAATCTGTCAGTATATGGGCCGATATGACTAGATCAGATAATAGCTGCGAACGACAGTGCAATGATTATGAATATTGAAGACAGATGAAGACAAACAGGAGTATTAGGTAGCCTGGTTCAGTCATCAGTTTATTTTCGCCGGTATATCTTATCTTTAAAATAAATATTCATGTAGCCTCCCGTTATTGTCAAACTGCAAGTGACCTATTTATTAATTAAAAACTTGGCCACATTTATTCCGCGAAAGAACCGCGTTTGTGACACCTTACGCGTATTATTCCAAGTGTCTCTTTCTTTTGTCGCTGACTCTTCAAAGTGTTTCGCTTTGTTTTCATAAATGTTTGGATGTGAAGGATGAGCGTCCCGTGCCTGATATAAACTACGGTATCTTCCAGGCCTCACATCCGGAAATATGGGAGAACTGCACGGGAGAAAACAGCCACCCTTTCGCGAAAGAAAGCCTCGGCGTCTTCCGTCACATGAATCCGTCAATCAATTAATCCAAGTGTGCATTGCGCTACTGCAAGCTATAGTGTTTGCGCAGAAATCCCTGGCTTTATTTGCGCGGAACACATTCCTGGTCAAAAAGCAAGCATCTTTAACTAGATGTAGGACCCTCCTCTCCTCTCGCTCGCGCTGGCTATGTGCAGCACCTCACAGCATCTCCTTGCGCTCTCCTCCCGTCGCCTCGGAGACCGCGCGCGGAGTCATCCTCTGGAGCCGCCTGGCTTTAATCCGTTCGCTTCCCTTGCCTTGTGGCCAAGAGGATAGCAGTCCCTCTGTCAGTGGGGCCTTTCTCTGATTTTTAGCTCTCACTCTCCCTGTATTGCTTCTCCCCATCCGACACGAGCAGCATCAGCATCCGGGTTCTGCGCTGCTTGCGTCCCCTCCCTCGCGCGATTCCCACTGAACATGCTCGTCATAGCCCCCCACCCCACTTCCGCCCCTCACATTATTATTGAACCCATTCCCAGCATTATTGTCATTGGGCAGCATCTGATAAATACTGTACATATTTTCAGATCATTTGTTATCATAATATGGACCAGCTGTCCCATATAGGCTACTTTGTCGTTTTTCGAAAAACAAAAAAACAGTCACAGGCTTGCAGGAATATCCATTTTGATGGGCCCAGTTGGGTTTTTGCATAGTAGTTTTTAGTAGTCTTTTTACATTTCCATGTATGCATTTAGCAGACTTTTACAGTTGTTGCTTTTTTAGCTGCTTCCAAGAATTGCACACACAAAATGCAGAATGCCTCACATCTCTTGCAAAATGAAGCACTGCTTTCAAAATATCACAAACACTTGCACAAACATTTGCAAACACCTTTGCCATAATATTACAGTTTTTTTTTCAACTGCTTGCACACAAAATCTTTACTTGTCACACAGTTTCTGAAGCCTGACACTCAAACAGCAGAACCACACACCAAATCTGCAAAACCATACACTAATTCTCGGCCTTTGACTCAGTTTTCAATTTCAGAAAACACTTTTTGCAAAACACAACACACAGTTCTCTATGTAACACACAAAAGTCTAACAGGAATTGATATTATGGCAAAGGTGTTTGCAAATGTTTGCTTTTGAGATGTGTTTGTGATATTTTGAATGCAGTGCTTCATTTTGCAAGAGATGCGAGGCATTTTGTGTGTGCAATTCTTGGATTTTTGAGTAAAGTTTTAGGAAAAAAGAGGCAAAGTTCTGAAAATGTGTGTAAGCAGTTGAAAAAGAACTAATTCCTGTTAGATTTGAGTGTTACATAGAGAACTGTGTGTTGTGTTTTGCAAAAAATGTTTTATGAAATTGAAAACGGAGTCAAAGGTATGGTTTTGCAGATTTGGTGTGTGTTTCTGGTGTTTGAGTGTCAGGTTTCAGAAATTGTGCTACAAGTAAAGATTTTGTGTGTAAGCAGTTGAAAAAACTGTAACCAAAGTGACTTACAGGAACAGAATTCATCAGAGATCCAACAATTTTCAATGTCAGGTTTATTAGGAAGATAGATTAGGTGACAAGCTAGAGGATAAAAGAAAAAAGAAACGAAAATGTAAAGAAATACACTTTTTGCCTACTTTCTATTGCTAAAATTATAAAGCACCCTCCCTGCAGTTTAATGTTTGAACACAAGGTGGAAGTAGAAACAAAGACATAGGGCGTGTTCTGCAGGCAAGAAGTTTGTTGGGGGAAAATCTCCCAACAATACAATGCACATTTATGTTGGGGTTTTTATTTTTTAATTTCACCCAAAACATTAGGCATAGCGAAATGTTGGGAGTATTTTTTAGTCCAATCTGTTTCAGGCAGTATTAGACCAGACAGCAGGGAGCATTGCTCTAGCTCGTTGAGCTCTTAGCCTATTCAAGTGAGGCACTAACTGTTCATAGATTACGTTAAAGTACCTATGTTATGTTCATTGAGTCATTACAAGATTACACGTCTGTTGACAAAATTCAGGGTTTCTAATTGTGTGTTTTCTGACAGAGATCAGCAGACAGAAGTGATTCCTGCAGATTCACCTGGATATTCAACTCAGCACTTTCATATCGTCCCTCACGTGATGCTTTTCAAGGTCAAAGACATTCAGTGACCTTCCTACATGCCTTTTGTAAAGTTTTGTAAAGTTATCCCCTATTCCTACCTGTCTGGCAGGACTCCAAGAAAGAGCACACCCTACTCTCTCTATTTTCTTGGAGTCTTATGACATCTGAAATCTCTCTTCAGTATGGAGGAGGCAGAAGATGTTGGCTGGAAATGTGGTAAAGCCGGGTGTAAGTATAAGCATAAGTGTAACAAGTCACGCATTTAGGTCGTAAAAATAAGATAATCAATTTTATTAATTTTTCAGAATTCACATTTTACACTTTTAATCATTTTAATTTGTATTTAATTTTAAATTGTATTGTATCCATGAAAACAACGAAGACATTTAGCCTATCTCGCATGAAGCAAACTGCGAGAGGTGAGTGATTAGCTTTTTGTCTGTAAGCTATTAAGTAAACAGCAGTTTAAGATTATTGAAATAAGATTGAAGTAAACCCCTTGATAACCATTCACAACAGACTTTTTGCCATGTTTCACATTGACATCACAATTTGGGTATCATCTCGATTAGGGATTCCCAACCTTTTTTCACCCTAGCCTTTTTGACCAAAAATATTTGCTTTAAGAGTCCCCTGAGCTTTTCAGTTAATATTTCAATAATTTAGTCATGTTCATGGTTCTGATAAACAAACAAAAAGTCTGATTCTAAGTAGCTATTCTAAAATATTCTTTATTTTATTCTAAAACGTTATCATTTTATATTTTTATGATTTAATTAATGACTAGCTTCTCATCAACTCATGAACCCCCAGTGGTTCACCAACCTCAGTTTGGAAAATCCTTGTCCAATATTTCCCACTCCACTGCTCTGATATTGGTTTAAAAATAGTTAGATATTGAGACCATTGCATGACAATCTGATTACATTTGAGCAGTGATTCATGGAGACATCACCCAAAATTTTCTCTGCTTATGCAAGCGGTAAAATTGGTGTGACAAGACTTTTGCATTGATAATTAGCTTGAATTTCTTGTTTTGTACTGTTTAAATGATGCCAAACCAGCATGTGTGAGCATAGTCCAAACCCTGAGGATTTTTTATTCTTGGTTAAAGAACAAGTCTTCACACCTGTAGCTTTGTAGATCAGCTCATGAATGAGCCTAAGATCTGATTGATTGACTGATGAGATAAGTGCATTTGGGGATCTGAGTGAGTGTATTTGTGTGCCTCTTAATGAGTCAAAGTGAGGAGTTTAGAGTATTAGTGACATTGGAAAGCTTAATCTCCTACTTTAGTTCACCTAAACCCATTACAGAAGCCTACATAATCCTTGCCTTCAGTCCACTTCACTGCATCCACCTTAAACTTTTGGACTTGTATATAAATACAACGCCAGGGACTCATTAGAAGTCACTTTTGGCAAGACAGGATCTGCTAAGCAAGTTAATGAAAGCTGTTTTTAAGGAGTTTACTTAAAAACTAAAACAAACATTGTCAAACAAATTCAGTTACAAATATCAAACCATTTTTAAAATCTTTATTCCATTTTGAAAGCATCTGAGACATCATTTACATCAACTCTCAAACTCTCTAAAGATCAGATCAATACAATCGGCCACAAAAGGGGAGGGGAGGTTGGTGGTTTGAGGAATCCATTTAAGCTTCACGGGGGGTAGAGAAGGGAATAGACACAAATATGGTCTCTGCTGCCAAACCCCAAACCCCATCATTTAGTCCAGTGCCATGAGCTGCAGGGAATGCTGGGAAGGTGGAGGACTCAGTGCAGTAAAACCCTAAAAACAAACAGAAATACGGAGAATCATAAATATCAAATGATAATGAAAAATCATGAAGACAATCAGAGCAGAACAAATGTGCTTAAGTTTAACAGTTAAATTAACAGCTAATCAACGGATATTATTAACAATATTAAATAAATATTTAATAATGCATAGTGAATTAGTGAATTAGTTAGTAATTAAGTAAGTTCATTACTCTGAATTTTTTAAAAGGTTGACTACACTCTAAAACTAATTTAATCTAAAATAATCTAAAATCTAAAATAATTGTTAAGTTAACATACATTTTAAGGCAGTGAAGTAACAAAGTAAACTTGACTCATTTGTTTTACAGTGAAATTTAAACAATACTGTATTTTTTATTTTATTTTATTTAACATTATGGTCTATGTTGGACATTTATTCTTGCATGCTCATTTCCCCCATTACATTTAGATTAAATTTGCAATTAAACAGTACTCATTCACTTATCTTTAACAACACTAATAATTCCATAAAACAGTTTATTCTTCAGCAAATCTCAAAATGAATATCCGTTACATTATAATGTTGTCTAAATTCACTTTATAAATTTAAAACAATTTATTTACATTTTTAGTAATTTTTGTTTTAATCTGTGTAGACAAAATAGTACAGAAGTGTAATAAATACCAGCCAATTATCAGTTCTCACCCATAACATGGAAACAATTTTTGTTTTTTGTTTTTGTTATCAACATTTTTTTATATATATCTGTGCATCCTAAATTATTAGACCATTCTCAACTAATTTGAAATACTGATCAGTCAGCCATATTCACATATTTAGAAAAGAATACATAGTACATAATGCATCTGCTGATCTGACATAAATAAAATACTTGTCTGACCAAGTAAAGCGGAACGAAGCAAGTGAATGTGCATTACTTTTCCTGCATGTTGAGCTCCTCATGACGCCTCAGCATTGCTCTTCACACAGGCAGCAAACGCCTCCATTAACTCCTTACACGCTTCCTCACCATTCTCCTTTACACTGTAGCACACAGAAGACACGCTCATTACTCCAGCACACACACACATGCTGATTCACATCAACATATCACATATACAACCCAAAAATGCAGATTTGTCCCTCTGAAGCACACAAGATTTCATGATCAAGTATAAAGGTTCTGTACCACACACTGTAAAGAAATTACATAACTTTGGTCGTGTCTTTAGTTTCTGCAAAGTCATATAAAATGTGCACTCATGAGAGGCTGGATTCTGCTGGGACTGAATGAGACAGTATGTATGCATTAGTACGAGTGGGATTATTTGAGCCTCTCCTCACCAAACAACGGCAGACACTGACACACTGCATTAGAGTGATGGAGCGAAAACAAGGGTTGGAATGACAGCGCAAAGGGGGGAAAGAGATGCAAAGCGAGGGAGGAGGATAATCCAGCTGAATGAGAGAAAGATAGAGCCCTAGAATGACATGACAAAGCAAGCAGGTAATGGAAAAGAGACATGCCTCCTGCCAAAAGAGGAAGATGTCGTGACTTATGAGGAAAAGAGCCCCTCCCCCGGACAAAAAATGATTTTAGTCTCTCCCTCCCCCACAGATCATCTCGCATGGTGACATAAGCGTGCTCTTCCTCGCTTTCTCTCATTTCTCAGAGAGCGGTGATGTAACACACAGCTGGTCAATTTAAATATAAAGCGCCTTATGCAGACTGGTTCTGATGAGCCACGTGACGTAGGTGTAAGGATGTATGGGGGGATTTCACTAGCCAAGGGCATTTCCTCTTCATAGGCAGCCATTTTAAAACTAATACTAGATTCAGAGAGAAGACATGCAAAGGGAGAATGGACCATTGTGTAGCACAAGACTAATTGACAAAAAACAATTAGGGTCAGATTATGTCTTTATCCTCAACAACCAATAATTAGAGATCACAAAACCATTTCAAGTCAACTGGAAACCCACTCATGTTTTGGGCTCGAGGAATGGTCCATTTAAAAGCTAGTTTGATTTCAAAACGTGTTGAATTTCTGGAAAACTGTGTCAAATGAACCAGAATATGGGTTTGTTTAAAGACCTTTTGATTTGGGAGACAAATGTTGATACACTCTATATCTGTGGTATAAAATTGGTGGCAAAAGCAAAGTCATTTTAAAAGCTATAGTGTTAGGGATAGCATCATTTACTCACTCACACCTTGTTCCCAAATTGTATGACTTTCTTTGAAAGAAAATGTTTCAAGAAAGGGCTTTCTTTTTTTGTCCATAAAATGGAAGTCAGAACTGTTTGGTTACCAGCATTCTTCCCTGTATTATCATTTGTGTTCTGCAGAAGAAATGGTTTGAAATGAGTGTGTGAGTAAATGATCATTTTTGGCTTGAACTATAGATAAATTGATCTTAAAATGTGCTACAAATGTGCATTAAATGAACCAAACCATAATTATTTGCCAGTCAAATATTGAAGTCAGTCAGTCTTGGGAGTTGTAAAATTAGAATGATACCAAAAAGCATCAGACAGATGGGAAGGGGATGATCACCTTCCCTAAATTAAGACTGAATAATTCACATGATGGCCAGTCCTCCACATATATAATGCAAAAGGAAAAAGGGCACGGCTCAGGAGTGCTCTGATCTTAAACACAACAAATAGGAAATAATTTTACTTGACCCAAAGAATAATTCAATTGGAATCTAATAAATACTGAATCCATATGGAATTGATTTGGGGCTCCTATAACAAAGCCATCCTATGATGATAAAGCAGATGCTTTTGTTTATTGGTAGATTAAGTAACACTGTTTACCCTGAGGGAGGCTTCTACAAAACTAGAACAATGCATTCCAACCGCTACAAGAACAGGCATGGTAACACAAATGAGAGGAAAAGATCTGCTTAAGTGTAAAAGATTAACTTGTGATTTGCATTAAGATTTTTGAAAGGACACCCTATAGGACACCCTAAAGCAGGCGGATGTTTAGTCGCAGACTTTGAGACCATAAAAAATGGAGAACATCTCAAGGTCATAAGGTCACAAATTTACACAGTTCCACAACAAGCAACAAAATGCATTCTCCCAGTGAATAACTGCTAGCTTCTGGGGTTACACCTGTAACATTAATCCTCTTCTGGGTTTAAAGCCCATGCTGAATCCCCTTTGTGGACTAGCATGACAAAAAACAGACAAGATGGCCACTGTGACATGCTTAGACCATGTGTAAAGTGATCCAGTGAATAGTACATGTCACACTGTATAATGGATGCCAGACACACACACATCTATGCATTACCATGTACGAGGGCACTATAAATGCCAGAGTGGTGTACGTTACTTAAAGAATGCCTTCTGTAAGGTTAAACATTCAGCTAGTCAGCAACACATGCAAGTTGCTGGTCAAAATGATCACAGAAAGGTCAATGACAAACTGACCTGCTAATAGCGTTTTAACTGTTAACAGTTCTGCCATTCTCCCAACAGTCTTAACCATGTCTGTCCCTGCAGCGTCCCAGCCTCGCTTTGTCATTTTAAGTGGTGATTGCTCATGTGATAGGAAATTATTAAAGTTTACAGATGCACCTTTTCTCCGTTTTTCACTGCCCTCCCACAAATCCATTTTGGATTACAGTGGATTTTGTTGGTTTTAAATCCGCTAAAGCAGTGTCCCACTTACCAGAATGTTTTAGATGTCTCTCTAATTAAAACATCGGATTCATCTCATCAGCTTTTTGGGGTGTTGAATAGGGAGACATCTGAAATATCTTGGCAGGTGGGTCTCAAAGACTGGAGTTGAGAAGCACTTCTCTAAATGAAGGTGACTGTGATGGCCAGTGCTTCAGATGAAACAGTGACACATTATTCAACCAAATTCTTACCCTCACACACCCTTCCCCTATCTAGTCCTTGCACACCAAAGGTCAGCGTATGTGCAACCTTATCTGCTTTCTCATGCTGCTCAGGCCTGTCATCACTACAAACACCAAAAGCAGCCAGTCTACATTTTTTGGGGTGGGTGTGGGGATTAGGGTCAAAATACAGCTTGAGTAATGGCTGGTGTCAACGGTCAAGAGAGAAGTAACATAATGAAACCTTACATACAGTAGAAGGAAAGACAGCGTATTGAATGAATGTACATCACTTGCCACTGGTCACAATGAATATCCTTCATTTGCAGGATATAAAACCAGCAAAACCCGTTAGTGGGAGGGCAGGGAAAACCGGAGAAAAGGTTCGCCCGCCAACATCACTGATTCCCTCTCATTTAAGTGGTCAAAACTCAAATATGACAAAGCGAAGCCAGGGAGGCTGCAGGAACAGAAATGGCGAAGATTGAGAGAGGAAATCAGGGATGGCAGGACGAGCGAGAGGAAAAGCATGACGTAGACACATTCCCAACAGCCAATCAGCCGTGAGGAAGAACTGAAGTAGAAGAAAAACCCCAGAATGCTCTTAATGAACAGCCCCACTGCTGCTGCCAACTCAGATCAAACTGACACCAATCAAACCATTTAAAAAACTCACTAAACTTAATTAAGTTACATCTTATTAAAAATACCGGATCCCTCTGCGCGAACCTTCCACCTCATATTCGGCGCAAGGTCCTTTCTTCCCTCCATTTTGGATCGCCATCACAATGCAGTATTTACACTGCGTATCATAATTCTATTGAATATCACCAATCTTAACTAACTGACAACTACAATAAATCTATGTGGAAATAAATCCACATTTTGGAGCATGAGAATTTAACAAATTTTAATTCGGTCCATACAGAGTTCCAACGGACCGGTATTATGGACCATACATGACTGCCACTCCAGTCACTTACCATTTGTCTAGATCTGCCTTGATGGCCACACAGGGTGCTGGGACAGGGGTCTCGGCAGGAGCTGCAGTCTCTGAGTCCGACATGGTTCTGTGGTGTTGGTGTGATCCGTGTGCTCCTGTGGTTGCATGTGCAAGAGAAAAAGAGAGAATGGAGGGTTAGAGTTGGCAAGAGGGAGGGGGAGTGTACATAGTACACAGGGCAGGAAGGAGGGGGGAACGTGAGAGGGCACATATGTACTTGAGCAAAAGATCAAACAGTGATCGGTTTCAACCTCAGCATAAAAAAAACAAAAAAACATTTTGAAAGTATGGTGCTTCATAAGCAAAAGGCAAATAATTGTGCTTCTTTCTGCATCTAAAGCAACAGTGTGTAATGAAGTGTGCTGAGACAATGGAAAGTATGCAGAGAAACTTAACTTGCATTCAGACACACAAAAGCTGCACTAATTCTTGTGTTATATCACGGACTGTGCATGGACGCCCCCTAATGGCAACATGTTTTCATGACATGTGCACCACTTCAATTTTTTTTTTTTTTTTTTTTTTGCAGTCTCATCTAAATTACATCCAATTACATTATTTCATTATTATTGTTTTCTTAAAGATATAAAAGAATACAGCCAGGATGTACACTAGAATGTATACAAAATAAATAAAAACGAAATATAGGCTATAAATAAACATAAAACGGTTCAATGAAAACATTAAAATTAACACATTTTACAACTTTCTTGTTTTCAGACTTGTTTTAGGTATTGTTGAAAACAAAGGCTTACTTCCCCCATATTTACATTTATGTATACTAAATAGAAGTAGCAGATTAATTAATGAATTAAGAAATGAATAACTTTTCACGAATGAACATTTTAAACTGTTAAAAGCCTCACCACCAGCCACTTTAGAGCTTATCACATTGTAGCAAATAAGTTTCCCTTTAAACTTTATTTTTATTGTGAGTTGTGCACTACATTCACTAAACCCAAATGACTCTTAAATGGATGTCGGTATTTAAAATACAATTAGCTATTTCAATATGAATATATTTTAAATTTGAATTCATAGTCCATCCCTCAGCAGGTTTAGCTGAATCAAGCAAACCAATTTGAGTTTTGCTGCCAAAAAGATTATCAGAGACATTGAGGAGGTCACATTTGAACCAGTATTCACAATAGTGGTCACTTAATTTAGAGTTTAATATAGTAACCTATTTACATTTAGGTTATCGAGAGAAAACTGAATTTAAAAAAAGAAAAACTAGATTTTATACAATAGCCTGCTATTCATTCGACGGCAGATAAGATTCATTCATTGCTCAGCCCGCCCCCTCATCTGTTCAAACTGTTTTACCTCTTCACAAAGTCAAATTATTTATAACAATAAACTGAAATTCCGCGGGACAAAATATGTAAAGTATATACACGTTTTACAAAATGTTTATTAGAATTATCTGTAACCTCTTTATTACTGCAGTATTATTGTAGTGTTTTTTTTTTAATTATTATTATTATTACACTTTTTTATTTTATTTATTTATTTATTTATTTTTTTGTTAGTTATTGTTGCTTTATGTTCTCTAAATAAACAAACCAAATTATCATTAAGGCTAAAATGCCTGTATCATTAATGTCAAATACGTGAATTATTTTTACTTTTAAAACGTATAGCCTATTTGATTGTGTCCGTGAGCATGTGGATACCTTTACCTGCAACAAAAGCATAGTTGTTACTTTCTAAAGATCTGAAACTTTTGCGGATCTCTGCATCAACACACCTCCTCAACTCAACGGTTAGTTAAAAGTCAAGCTTGGCTAAGCCGACCTATCTGTCTAAATCAAGATGTTTCGCGATTAAACCTTTAGGAAGAAGTGACTGAAAGCAGCGCGCGCGTCTGAAAATGACGGAGGTATTTAACTGCGACCTTCAGACAAGAACCTCATGTTCTCTAAACAATCAACCCACATCCATATGCATTCACACTGCTGCCAACGAGCTAAAGTGCACTTAATTAAATTAGCATAAAATGTCAACCAATTACTTTACCTGGGTCTGCAGTCCGGAAGGATCTGGCGAGATTTACCTGGAAAACAAAATGAATATTTTTGCACTGGAACGCAGTAGCTACTGGATCCACGCCTCCTTCTCCAGGAGTCCTGAGGGAGGAGAGACGCCCCAATGCAGAGGACACATGGGAATACAATACTGTTCTCGCTGGAATGAGATTATAAGGTTGTTTATTGGATAAATCGTCCTTATGAAAGAGTTCTTATGACAGAGTTTTTAGGAGTTGGTCAAATGAAATTATAAAAAGTATAGGTTCTCTGAAATTGGCTATATGTAAAATTTTAAAGTTCCCAAAATATATAATATATAGTAGAAGTTTTGGAAAGACTGAAGCCAATTTGAGGTAACAGAATGAACCCTTACAAAAAATAACTACTGGTTTTACTACAAAACCAAAAAACAAACAAACATGTTAATCCGTGGCAACCAAAAAAAAACAAAAACAAAAAAAAAAACATAGTTTAACCATGGTAGGCTATTTGTAGTGAGACTGTGGTTATAAAAATGGTAAAACATGGTTATTACACTTTTACTACAAAATAAATAAATAAATAAAACGGTTAATTTTCGTAAGGGAATGAATGAATGATAACACCATTACACAAAAATGTTACAAAAGTCCTGTTATTTTAAGGTCCTGTAAGGTCACACACTGTAACTAACTATTCAGTCTGAAAACATAAACTTTCATAAGAACTGGACTCAAACAGCACATTCAGACATACATAAACAAGGAAAGAACAGAAAAGAAACAAAGGGTTAAAACGCTCTCAGTTCACAGCAGGTCATGACAAATGAGTGTTTCCTCATTGCTGGGGGAAGGGTCTCATGTGTAGACTTTCTTTAAATGGCATGTTGCTGTAAGAGTGTAGAAAGGGTACACAACCTCCACAGTGAGGAAAAGCTGGGAAAATCAACCTGGACCCCTCAAATCTGGCCCACTTTCTCTTTGAACTGCTGAGCACAAAAACAGCCAGTTTATTACAAAAAAAAGCCATTTTATTAGCTAAAATTACATGTATGTCTGCACTATGTCTGTATTTTATTTATTTATTTTTTTTCTGCACTGGAAGCTCCTGTCACCAAGGCAAGTTCCTTGTGTGTGTAAACATACTTGGCAATAAAGCTCTTTCTGATTCTGATAGTGGTGCAGTCTGTTTAGAAACAACTTGTTTTTCCATTCAGACACCCTAAAATAATCACACAAAAAAAACTAATTTTTAGAAAAAAAACAGGCACACAAATCATCAAACGTCACAAATATCATATTTAAAAGTTAAAAAAAGAGAAGAAAGAATGTTTTACATTTATTTAACTGGTACATCACCTGACTGTCTGATCATTGTCTGATCATCTGATTTTTGCCCTCGTGTCCTGTATCTACTCAAACAGCTTCTAAATATTGATCAGCCAAACACTCACATCAATGTTTTTCATTAGCTTCAGGATTTAACTAATACACCTGGAGTGCAAAACTCATTATACAAATGAGAGGACCAAGAAGAGCGGACCTATATAATGGGAAGAAAATGACAGAGAGCTCAAGACAGGAAATCAGACTGCAAAGATTCAACTGAGACCAGTTAAAACCAGTTAAAATGACTCAAGAATCGAGACTGTACTTTGCAGGTAAGCAAACCTTATGTCTTTCTCAGATTAACCTTTCCCTGACACATTTTACACTTTACTTCTCCTCCCTCCTTCTTTACATCCCCTTTTCCATTTTCTGTTCATACTTACTGGACTTCAGATGACCCTAATGTTATTTTTGAATGGTTTCTTTTTCTTTTTGCTCGTCAGTGGCTGTTCTGATGTGTGCGTTTGTCTCCATCAATGGTGTCGGTCTGAATGATTTACTGGAGCGAGCCTCTCAACTCTCAGACAAACTTCACTCTCTCAGCACCTCTCTCACCAATGACCTGGTCAGTACCAAACACCCTGGTAAACGTGTGTTTATGTGGTGTTATATGCCCACTCACTGGGTTATTTGCAATATGTGACTTCTGTTTTATCCAAACAGGTATTTATTTCATTGATTTGATGTTGGTTGTTCAATATTAACCTTGCTTTCATCCACAGGATTCTCACTTTCCTCCTGTTGGAAGGGTAATGATGCCCCGTCCGTCGATGTGTCACACATCCTCTCTTCAGATTCCCAATGACAAAGACCAAGCCCTGAAAGTCCCGGTAAGAGCATACTTTACTGCATCCATCTTCATCTCTATCAAATGTAAAAAACCTTCTCCTGCACTCTCAAAAAAAAAGGTATGACAGCTGTCACTGGGTGGGTTGATACCTTTTCAAAAGGTACACTTTTTATCTCTACACTTTTATATCTCTGTAATATGTACATTTTAGGTACTAATATGTACCTTTAAGGTACCGATATGGACCCTTTAGGTTCAAAGGTTTACCTTTTGAAAAGGTATCGCCACAGTGACAGCTTTCACACTTTTATTTCTGAGAGTGTATTCCAGCTTATTTTTTTTATTATTTTATTATTTGATTTGAACATTTTTATAATTACAAATATTATGTATATACAGTATATATATATATATATATATATATATATATATATATATATATGTATGTATGTATGTATGTATATATATTAGGGCTGTCAGTTTAACGCGTTAACTTAATTAATTAGTTATGAAAAAATAATGCGATTAAAATGTTTTCACACAGTTAACGCACTGGCCCCGCTTCAAAGAACTTATACTATAGGCCTACTCTTTAATTTCATACAGTTGACTGTTGACAAAAACCTTTCTTTTGTGGAACATAAAAGAAGGTATTTTGAAGACTGTTGGTAACAAAACTGTTTTGGTTACCAGTGACTTTTAATGTATGAACAAAAAAATCTGAGATGTTTCTCAAATTATCTTCTTTTATGTTCCATACTTTATGTTAGGCCGTTGTAGCCTAAATCTTTATGTGTAATAAATTTTATGTTGAATCAAATAAAATATTTCTTTCTGAAGCTACAATTTGTAATGTCTACCTGATACTTTCTCATTTAACACAAAAAATAGCATTAAATAATTTTTTGTGGGTATTTTCACAGTCAAATTTATTTTGCAAATTACTTAGATTAATTAATCGAAACATCACATAATTAATTAGATTAAAAATTTTTATTGACTGACAGCCCTAATATATATATATATATATATATATATATATATATATATATATATATATATATATGTATATATATGTATGTATGTATAATTTAAATACAAATAAAAAGATGCATTTTTTATAAAATATATTATTAAATTGTTGTAACTGTTATACTTTATATAAAACAAAATATACAAAAATACATAATTAAAAAATGTGCAATACTATATGATGTATCTATATATACTATAAATAATTTACAAAGCTTGGACATGTTTGAAGTCCTAATAGTTTTTTTTATTATTATTCAGTGTCTCAATCCAATGTATTTTCAGTATATTTCACGCAAAAATAAAAATTCCTGTCATTTACACACCCTTGATCAAATCCATAAGACTTTCATCAATCTTCAAAACAAAAACAAGAAGATTTTTAATGAAACAGGAGAGATTTCTGTTCCTCTATTGAATGTCCATACTACCAAAACTTTGACACTTCAGAAAATTTATAAAGAAATTGAAAAAGAAATCTATATTAATCAAGCTGTTTAATCTGTGTAAGTCCTCTGAAGAGACGTCATCAATTTACATGATGAATAGATTTAATTTAGGTTTTTATTCACATATGAACATTAATCAAAACACAAACATAGAGCACATTATTATGATACATGTGAACTCAACTATGCTTGCCTCTCTGACTCACTGGTTCTTGCAGAATCACAAACATGCTTTCATGAAACCTCATTGGTTTGAAAGTCTTATGGACTTGGAACAAGATGAATTTACATTTTTTGGGTGAACTAACCCTTTAATGTGCAGTGTTAACTATGAGTAAACATCTCCCACTTGTGGTCACAATTGTAGTTACAGGAAAAACAGACAAGTAGTGAATGAAGTTTTATCTGATTGTTTGTGCAGGAGGATGAGTTGCTGTCTCTGGCTCGGTCTCTGCTGCTGGCGTGGTCCGATCCCCTCGCCCTTCTCTCCTCTGAGGCGTCCAACTTGGCTCATCCAGAAGGCAACACCATTAACAGCAAAACCAAAGAGCTGCAGGATAACATCAACAGCCTGGGAGCAGGTCTGGAGCATGTCTTTAACAAGGTGATTGCACTTGAAAGAACAGCTCACAGAGTGTATATTGTGAATGAAGATTGTAGGAGGGCAGTATGAAGTAAAAATGAATGATGTTCGGATAAAAACATTGAAAGAAATCTTTTTAAGCCGGGTTGGTTTATACATTGTCCCTGTCCATGTTTTCTTCTCTGCAGATGGGCTCAACTTCAGACAACCTGTCCTCTCTCCCTTTTTACATCAACAGCCTTGGCCAGGATAAAACATCTCGACTTGTCAATTTCCATTTCCTGCTGTCCTGTTTCCGCAGGGACTCCCACAAAATTGACAGTTTCCTCAAAGTTCTTCACTGCCGGGCAGCCAAGAAGAGACCTGAGATGTGTTAGAGTGGAAATGCTGTGTTCTGCTTCTCTCAGTGTTAATGTTAAATTAAAATGGCAGAGCAGTGAGTGATTTGAAAAATCACTTCTTTATGATATCATAACAAAACATGCCCTTTATTTTTTATTTCTAAGGTTTAGATTTTTTGACTCACTTTCTTATATACTTAAATAAATTGAATTGGACCAATACAAAGATAAAATACATTAAACAAAAAGGCATTTAAATGGAATAAATGAAACATTCGTATGAAGAACACATGCACAAAATTTATTTGAATGTTTGACCACCTTGAAGACATTTGTATATTAGGTAAACTAATTTTATTTATTAAGGAAATTATGTTGTATCTATAACCAGCTTTAACATTCGTTTCTGTAATGCAATATTTAAAGCCCTGCAGCAATATCAATAAATTTCTATCATGCAGATTTATATTGACTCTGACACTGAATACTTTATTTACACATGTGGATAAAACTTGCAAATCATTGTTTCACATTGAATCACAGAAAGTGCTTGAACTATGTTGCTCTAAACTTGGGTGCCTCCTATGTATACTAGGTGGCACTATAATAAGGCAATTTACATTGCAGTTCATAAATCTGCAGCTTTAAGGACTAAAATCTGACTCCGAAATTTGACATGTCTAAACATTGCACATATATAAGCCAAAAAAATTAGCCTTCTATTAATAGACTTGTATCTTCTGAATGCAAAATCCAAACTTGACAAAAGTACATGTAGATACACATAGACCAGAGGACATTCTGAAGATACATGACAGGTCATATCAGATTTTGCCCATAAGCGGTGCTACAACTTTCAAGAATAGCATGTATTTCTGTAAACTGGTTTATCAATCCTTTTCTTATCAGTGAGATTCAGTACTTTTGCATTTGCAGTAAAGCAATATATATTTAAAGATACAGGGCAAGTGAATAACCAAATCATGTTCATAACCCTTGGTGCTTGGACCTCAATGGTTGTCGTTTGAAACTTAATGTGACACACCAACATAAAGTATTACTGTCATATCATAAAAACCAGTGAAATATAAAACACAAAACAAAGACCTGCTGAATCTATTGAGTTCCAGTGAATGGGGCTCTTGATAAACCTGTGCAGAGTCTGTGACAACTACAGATGGTGGTGGAGCTTCTACTCAGACTATAAATGTGTTACTCAGTCATCAAACACTTTCATTATAGCAGAAACAACAGAGCACAGAAACTAAAAGATACTGTAAAAATTTTTATAAAAACAGATTTGAATAATGTTGTAAAGATAAATTACGTTTTACTTAAAGTATACTTTGTTCAACAACAGGCTACATATTAATTTTGACATGTAAATGTTTTTGTTCTTTTTCTTTGTCAATGAAAGGCTAAAATGGAGGAGTTGACAATTATTCTGTTGGGAAAGCAAGGAGCAGGGAGGAGTGCATCAGGAAACACTCTTCTGGGTACACATCCATTTCACACAGCACCCAGCTCAGAGCGAGTTACTCAGGCCTGTTCAATGAGCATGTCCACTGTGGACGAGCAAAAAATCACAGTGATTGACACTCCTGGATGGTGTGATTCTTCTCAGTTTCAGACTGAAATAAAGCAGAATATTTTCGAATTTGTCATCAGGTGCAAGTCACATGTTTTTCTCTTAGTGCTGCCTATTGGCAGATTTACCAAATAAGAGATAACAACAGTCATGAATATCTTGGAGTCGTTTGGGAATGAAGACATCGAATTGTGCTGTTCACCAAAGGGGATGAGCTGGAGGAGATGCCTGCTGAAGACTACCTGAAAGAACTTCACTCAGAACTGAAGAAAATCATTCAGATATGTGGAGGAAGATATCATGTCTTCAACAACAGAAACAAAGATCGCCAGCAAATCTCTTCAGTTCTAAAAAAGATGAATGAGATTGTGGAGAAGAATGAAAAAAAACCTTACACCGAAGATATGTATAACAGGGAAAAGAAAGAGCTTAGGAATAAAGCAGATAATTCAGTGCCAGAAAACAGAAAATGTCCTGATGAAAATGAAAACAGTGATGATGACCTAGTGAGTAGTTGTGATGCTGATGAAAAAGAGAAAGGGGGAAAAGAAAAAGAAAAAGAAAAAGAAAAAGAAAAAGAAGAAACATTGAATGTCAGAAAGGAGCTAGAAAAGTTCAAGCAGATGATGGATAAGCTACACTCTAAAAAATGCTGGGTTGTTTCAACCCAATTTTGGGTCAAATATGGACTAACCCAAATTTTGGGTTAAAAATGTAATGTAAAAATTTAACCCAACAGCTGGGTTAGTCCATATTTGACCCAAAATTGGGTTGAAACAACCCAGCATTTTTTAGAGTGTAGTTAAAACCACCCAAGAGAATGATCTGAAGAAAGACATGGACCAGCAGAAGAATGACATACAGCAACTGCAAAGAGAGTTGAAAACGATGCAAGGAGAAATTGACAAAACAAAAAAATGAACTGCTCCTTGTGCATCAGAAAAAAAAAAATATTACAATGAACAATTACAACAGGAACATAAAAAAACATAGTAATAGGTTTTAAATATAAAGTTATCTGTTGCACAGAAGTAAATATTGTGCAATGATATTTGGCATCTTTAATCATATAAACATTAAAAAAAAAAAATAATAATGCTACATTTAATTTTAAAAATCTGTCTATCCCAGATGATCATGAACCATCAAAGATTCTGGACTTTGATTTAAATTTTATTCTAGTTTTCTGAATTGGTTTGGGTTTTATTTCAGTTGAAAATTAAACTATTCTCTTTTGTATTACACTGTTCTTGTAATAAACAATAAATTAATGAATTGCATTGTCCAGATAGTACTGAATTCACAGTTTTTTAATAGCCTTTGTAATATTTTAACCAAATAATCCCTAAACAGAAAACATTTCAGAAATCAAAAAGTATCTTTAGTTTTCACTAAACGTAAGAGTTTCATCTAAAAACATTAATTGCAGCAACTGCCCTTCACAATGTTATTACTATCAAACTTTTTGTCTATCATTTACAGTTTTCTCAATCGATTTGACACATTTCTCCAAACTCAGGTCAATGTTTCAAAAACAGTTAACACAGTGATCTCAATACTTTGTAATTGTCCTAAACAGATTGTATGTTTTATTCATTTCATACAAATTACAAATCATGCAAATCTTTTTCTCAAAACAATGTGCACAAAACTCAAATGTTTTCACAATAGTTAATTCAACCAATACTTTAAAATATCTGAAAAAAGGTTTTACATGAATCACAAACATTTATGTAGCCTACCATTTGTACAAACACAGCAAACAAAACTCTGTAATTTGTCATTTTATCAAATGAACATGGTATATTTTCAATTGGCCCTAAACTGATAACTATTCGGTTAATCATACACTCAACACAGGAAACACATTTATCACAATTGCTTTAGAGTAATAATTAAAGGGAAAGCAAACATAGAGCAAGAACGATTATGCATAATACAGTTATCTTCAGAAAACTTCAACAGAACCTTCATGTCATTTTTCAAAACTGTAAACGCATAATTCACAGCCGATGATCAAAATGCACATTTTTCAAAACACTCAACACTTTTTCCAAATGTTTGGATACAATACACATGAACCAAGGATCCTTTGTTTACTGAACTAAAATCACCGGCTCAAAATGACACAACTTATCATCAAAGTATTACTATTTCAACATGCAACTCACGCATTACTTCTGAATTGAGTGTCTATTAATTTCATTACAATGATCTAACTATCAATTGATACAACTGCTCAAAATGCTACATAACTGTTGCATTACTCTTGAAGCATAGTTTTTATGGAAAATTATGTACAATACTACATGTTTTGATTATGAATGTGAAGCAACTGAGGACTATGTTCAGTTTCAAGATGCCTGTTGTTGGGAGAGAAAAAAAAAATTCCCAAAAATTCAATGTCATTCTTATCAGTATTTGTTTTGTCTACAATACTGTAAACGTCTTTTTAGAGGGTGATGGAGTTGGAAACTGATGAAAACCATTCATATTTTTAGATGAGGCAGGCTTTAACCTGGCCATGACATGGAGGAGAGGTTGAGAGCCCAGCGGTTCAGAGCGGCCCAGAATGATGTTCGCTGGGTGGCCTGACCACCCCCCACTGAATGTGATTTTGAGGGGACCCCATAGCAAAATTAGTGCAGTGGGCCCAGAATTCCTAGCGAGAGCACTGAGAGCAATCATGGTTTCAGGCCCATCCACAGTTTATCACCTTATCACAAGTCACTCTTCTCCAGGCAATAGATGATGTGTGCAATGACATCACAGGAGACTGATGTCAGGCCTGTATTTGCCATGCCAGAAGATTTTGATGTGGATGAGAACCTGTGGCCAAATCCACAAGACAGGGTTGATAAAAACATAGAAGTGCAGTGAGGAACACTCCAGTTGACATTTTACTGTAGCCCTGCTGTAGTTTTTTCGGTAACACTTTAGAATACTGTTCCATCATTAATAAATAACTAAACAAGAACATATGAGTAACACAATATTAGCACTCAAGTAGCTACTAGTATCTAACAAGAAACTCTGGTTAATTAATTAGTAAGTAGGCCTAGTAGTGCTTAGTCGAATGTGGTAGTTCACTATTAAGCCGGTAGGAACACACCAAGCCGACGGTCAGTCGGGCCATCTGATCGTTCTAATTGGCTGTTCAGCTGGTGAACCAGTGCACGAGAAAAGCGCAGAACGGACGTGCTACTTGGCCGTCGAGTGTCAAGCATCGGCTTGGTGTGTCAGGGCAACTTTGGACCCAGACGCTGCCGGCGTGAGCCGACCCCGCAGTCTGCTTTCGTCGCCACTAGTTTGTCGGTATCAGCTTGGTGTGTTTAGCTAATCGGCTTTAGCTAATCAGTAGGCCTAACTACTATTTTTTCATATCTCCCCAAGAACTACCAAGAATTACTGTATACAGGTTCATAATTAATATGAATAATGCATAATGTAGCCTATAATTAATCCTAAAGTGAAGGTCATGCTAAGGTCATGAAGGTCATGGTAAATACATAAGTAATGACTCAAGTATTACCAACTTCTTCAGAAGGAATTACTAATTATTTGGATCAGTATTCTAAAGTGAATACCACGATAATTCTCTAGTAATGACTGAAATCATTGTAAGCTTTTGAGGGTTTTGTAAAGTATTGGATAGTAATTATTCAGGTGTTACTACATCCTTAGATGTTTAGTTCTTTAATTGTTTAGGAACCATAAGTTTTATTTTCCTGTCACTACTGTTAAGATAATTCTATTTAAATACAAATACATTCGAAAAAAAGACAGTAAATGACTAATATTATATAGAAATCATTTTATTTTATATAGTTGTATTTTCTTTTTTTGATCTATATAGTACAGGAAATTAGGATTGTCCTTATTGGCAAAACAGGTGTTGGGAAAAGTGCCACTGGTAACACCATCCTTGGAAGAGATCATTTTCACAAAGCAGCAAGCTCTAAGTCTGTGACTAAAAAATGCAGTCTGGCCACCACTGTTTTTGATGGAAAAACAATCACAGTTGTGGACAATCCAGGCTGGTGTGACACAGAGCTCTCCGAGGCGGAGCTCACGCAGGCCACAGTGAAATGCATTGACATGTCATACCCTAGTCCTCACGTCTTTCTTCTCATCCTGGCGATTGGCAATCACTTCACATCCTAAGAGAAGCAAACAGTCCAGCAGATACAGGAGATCTTTGGGGAAGCAGCTACAAGATACACAATGATTTTGTTCACAAAGGGGGATGACCTGGAGGACACAACTTTTGAGGACTATCAGAGAGGAGCTACAGCAGATCTCAAAGCCTTAATTGACAAATGTGGTGGCAGATGCCATGTTTTCAACAATAAAGATAGAAACTATTTACAAGTGTCCAAACTCCTTCAACAGATCCAAGACATGGTACAGGACAAAGGTGGTGGATGCTACACCAACTCAACATACTAGCTACTGGAGCAATATAAGAAAAGAAAGGCTAAGCTACAACGGAAAGCTGAAGCTGCTAGAAAGGAGATGAAAGCCAGAGAGGTTGAGTTTCAAAGACTGATCAAATTTATTGAACAGGAGCAGCAGCGCCAAAGCTTGAGAGAAACACAGCTGCATGAACAACTGACAGAACACAACCACATTATAGTTACTATGCTAGAGCACATGCAAATTGAAAGAACGAGAGGAGACAAGAGGAAGAAAGGACACAGAAAGCATTTGCAGTACATCAAAAGTTGATGGAGCTAGAGAGGCAAAAACAGAGAGAAGGGCAGTTAAAACATGAGCGTTACATGAACGAGGAGTTAAAAAGAAAAAATGAAGAGTCCCAGCATAGATGGAGAATGGAAACGGAGAGGTTTGAAAAAAGGAAGCAAGAAATGTCAAAAAGATATGGAAAAACAATTCTTCAGCTGGAACAACAGAAACAGACGAGATAGGCTGAAATGCAAGAACTGTTAATGGAAAAAAATTAAAAATGTATCATTTCATAAAAAAAGACAATATCAATATCTGTCTGCAGTTTCAAAGAGTATTGAAAATTATTTCAAGTTTTAAGAATGTGATTGTAAATATTCTTCTGCAATAAAACTGAATAGTTTAGATTTCATTTGTTTTTTCAAGATCTGCCTCCTAATAATGCATACATTTTTAAAAGAGACATTCCTCATGAAAATGTATTTTTATTCACATATATTTGGGTGTTGTCAGGATACTAACCACATAATTTTTTTTATTTACAGTTTTTCTCAGTCAATTTGACACATTTCTCCAAACTCAGGTCACTGTTCTCAAAACAGTTAACACAGTGATCTGAACACTTTATAATTGTTCTAAACAGATTGTACGTTTTCATTCATTTCATGCAAATTGCAAATCGTGCAAAAAAATTTCTCAAAACAATGTGCACAAAACTCTCAAATGTTTTCACAATAGTTAATACAACCAACCAATACTTTAAAATAGCTGAAAAATGGTTTTACACAAATCACAAACATTTATGTATCATTTGTCCAAACACAACAAACAAAACTCCGTCATTTGTCATTCTATCAAACGAACATGGTATATTTTCGACTGGCCCTAAACTGATAACTATTCGGTTAATCATGCACTCAACACAGGAAATGCAGTTTTCCTAATCGTTTACACATTTATCACAATTGCTTGAGTAATAATAAAAGTAAAGTATACAAAATTAAAATAAATAGATAAATATAAATTAAAATAACATAAATAAAAATGGGGGGGGGGGGGTAATAAAGAGGTGTAAGTCTAAGGTGGTGGAGTGGGCAGGTACTTTTTTGGACAACTTCTGTTATTTACAGTAAATGTCCAGACATTTTCCAGAATTGAAGTTTGAGATCATTCAGGTGGACAATCAAGATTATTTTGAATAGAACAGGATCATTGTTGATATGGTGGTCCAGAACAACACCACGAGCCACTAAGGACGAGGCCTGTGGAGATGTTGAGACAGGAGCTTTTCAATCATGGATTCAACCTTCTTACATTTTTTCTCCTATGATGCAAGTGCAGCAGATAAATGAAAGGCAAAACGTAAATGAAAGGCAAGATCAATAGTTCAGGATAATTCATGTATACAGCAAACACACACATGTGTGTATATACAGTGGTGGCCAAAATTATTAAAACACTAGTATTTTTACCAGCTAAAAAAGTCACATATATATATATATATATGACTGTACTGTAAAAGACTGATCTGTAGTTATCAGAAAAGATTGTTTACAGTTCTTGCTGATAAAGGTGGCACAAACAGATTTTAAGTTTAAAGGGGCAATTAGTTTTTCTCATGGGTGACAGCAGGTGTTGGATAACAGTTTTTTTTTGGTTTTTTTTTTTAGATTTACAGAATATATATAAAAACAAAACTTCCTGTTGAATAATTGCAATAAACATGTATTTTCATTAGCATATTTGTGCATCTACAGCTGAATGTGTTTTATAATCAATAGAGAACACACCTATAGATTTGATGTTAATATTTACTTTTAATTAATGCATTACTAGAAAAAATTCCAGTGCTTCATTTTGCAGTAAAGTTGAACTGTTTGGTTAAGATAATTTTGTGTTTGGATGGCTATGCTAATTGTTTTGAGAACAAGTATATTGCATTAGAGAAAAGTGTCAAATCGATTGAGAAAAACTGTAAAAAAGAAAAAAAAAAAAGATTACCTTATCTTATCAGATAGCTCTAGATACGGCTAGTTAACTACTCTAAATCAATTAGACAATAAGGCTCCGAGGCGCAAAAAAACTTGCATGCAATTGTAAGTGAATTACAAGTTTCACTAAGGTTTTTCTTATATTAGGCTACTTGCAAACAGACCCAGAAACTTATTCAGAATGGTGAAGGAAAAAATTAATTTCAAGATAAAACAGAAAATTAAAGTGGTTTAAGGAAAGCTTATTTCATACTAAATTTGTATATTGCACATGGCGGTTTCTAAACATTTAGTGATTTTGAATAACTTCAATAAATAAGTTGCTGGAAGTTCCAATGTAATGTGAAGCTATCCCAAAACATGAAAAAAAAAAGCAAAAAAAAACCCCAAAAAACTATATACCCTAGTGAAACCATTAATAATACTACGAATAATAAACTTATGAAAAATATAACAGAACAGATACTATTTTACTTTATGCAATATGTGTAAAATGGCCATAAATTGGTATTCCCATATAATGCAGCTATACATTGTATGTAATTTGCATATTAATGTGTTCTTGGGGTAACGTAATGAAAAGAACTGTAATACAGGTGCATCTCAAATTACAATGTCGTGGAAAAGTTCATTTCAGTAATTCAACTCAAATTGTGAAACTCGTGTATTAAATAAATTCAGTGCACACAGACTGAAGTAGTTTAAGTCTTTGGTTCTTTTAATTGTGATGATTTTGGCTCACATTTAACAAAAACCCACCAATTCACTATCTCAACAAATTAGAATACTTCATAAAACCAATAAAAAAAAAAAAAATTTAAAAAAACATTTTTAGTGAATTGTTGGCCTTCTGGAAAGTATGTTCATTTACTGTATATGTGCTCAATACTTGGTAGGGGCTCCTTTTGCTTTAAATACTGCCTCAGTTCGGTGTGGCATGGAGGTGATCAGTTTGTGGCACTGCTGAGGTGGTATGGAAGCCCAGGTTTCTTTGACAGTGGCCTTCAGTTCATCTGCATTTTTTGGTCTCTTGTTTCTCATTTTCCTCTTCACAATACCCCATAGATTCTCTATGGGGTTCAGGTCTGGTGAGTTTGCTGGCCAGTCAAGCACACCAACACCATGGTCATTTAACCAACTTTTGGTGCTTTTGGCAGTGTGGGCAGGTGCCAAATCCTGCTGGAAAATGAAACCAGCATCTTTAAAAAGCTGGTCAGCAGAAGGAAGCATGAAGTGCTCCAAAATTTCTTGGTAAACGGGTGCAGTGACTTTGGTTTACAAAAAACACAATGGACCAACACCAGCAGATGACATTGCACCCCAAATCATCACAGACTGTGGAAACTTAACACTGGACTTCAAGCAACTTGGGCTATGAGCTTCTCCACCCTTCCTCCAGACTCTAGGACCTTTGGTTTCCAAATGAAATACAAAACTTGCTCTCATCTGAAAAGAGGAGTTTGGACAACTGGACAACAGTCCAGTTCTTCTTCTCCTTAGCCCAGGTAAGACACCTCTGACGTTGTCTGTGGTTCAGGAGTGGCTTAACGAGGAATACGACAACTGTAGCCAAATTCCTTGACACGTCTGTGTGTGGTGGCTCTTGATGCCTTGACCCCAGCCTCAGTCCATTCCTTGTGAAGTTCACCCAAATTCTTGAATGGATTTTGCTTGACAATCCTCATAAGGCTGCGGTTCTCTCGGTTGGTTGTGCACCTTTTTCTTCCACACTTTTTCCTTCCACTCAACTTTCTGTTAACATGCTTGGATACAGCACTCTGTGGACAGCCAGCTTCTTTGGCAATGAATGTTTGTGGCTTACCCTCCTTGTGAAGGGTGTCAATGATTGTCTTCTGGACAACTGTCAGATCAGCAGTCTTCCCCATGATTGTGTAGCCTAGTGAACCAAACTGATAGACCATTTTGAAGGCTCAGGAAAACTTTGCAGGTGTTTTGAGTTGATTAGCTGATTGGCATGTCACCATATTTTAGTTTGTTGAGATAGTGAATTGGTGAGTTTTTGTTAAATGTGAGCCAAAATCATCACAATTAAAAGAACCAAAGACTTAAACTACTTCAGTCTGTGTGCACTGAATTTATTTAACACACGAGTTTCACAATTTGAGTTGAATTACTGAAATAAACTTTTCCACGACATTCTAATTTAGAGATGCACCTGTAATGTAATAACTTGGAAACAATTTCATTGGAATATCTCATATTTCATAGAAATATGAATATACAATTTGTGTCTCCCCAAATATGCCTGATTAAAATGCTGTATGTCCTAGTCCTCTACAGAAGACATGAGGACTCTTCAATGACCTGTCATGTTCGGATTTGATACCACATAAGGTTTTCCCAAGATATTTAAAACAAACTTGAAAATTTAAAAGCTAATTACAAAATATATTACCATAAGAGTGCTAAATTTGATCATTTGGTCAATGTCAGTCATTTTTAAAGACCAACAAGAGGGAGTTTTAATGGTTAAACCATTGTCTAACATTTGGCATCTCTAAAATGGACTGAATGTGCACCATATAGGATGTTCAAACTTAAAACTGACACATATGATCTCAGTGAAATTCCCTAAAATATAAAATTCTCTACAGAGGACAACTGTCAATGCCTGGGTCTCAAGAGGAAATATGATCATATTGTTTTATTCTTTAAGCCAACATATTTAAAAACTACTTAAAAAGAAATGCGGTAGCTGGTGAGAAGTCAGTTTGCATTTTTGGTCATTGAAAAACCACGCAGACACAATTTACGGCTTTTATTTCAAAAAAACAAACAAAATAAAAAATAAAAAATAAAAATACTTCCTAGTGGACAAATGCCTGCCTGGTAATAATCCAAACCATTGCTAGACACAAGGCATGTGAACTTGCACCCCTCGACAAAACATTGTAGTACACAGCAACACTATGAGAGAAGATCACAGTATAGAACAAATGTGAAGTTACTCAAACATAGGATAAGCATCACCTTCAATAAAAGCACTCAAATGGAAAATTTAGGCTGAAGGTTTTCCTCCATGGAATTAAATTGCAGTTCTGGGTCTGGGAAACTTAGTTTTAAGTGCTTACAGTGCAAAAGAGCAGCAGATAAGCTTAAACTAAACGGGCAGTCACCGGATGAAGAGTCCTCTTATATAACATTAAAAAGATCAACGGACCTAAAAATAGTGCTCATTAACACCACCTATGAGTTGCACAAGAGATTACTATGCTGTCTCATCCATAACACGATAATATCCTCTGATTAAGTCATTGTAACAAGTTAAAAATAAAAAAAAAAACCCTAACAGATGAGGACATAGGAGCACTACGTGAATTAAAACGGTTACTCCACAGAAGACAAACGGCACATAATGGGAGGCGCCCTCTACTGATGGTCCAAAACAACTGCCTCCAAGTACAGAAATACAAAAACGATATGGGCTCATTCAGCTACTACTGGGCAGAGCTCCTGTCCACATTGGAACATGACCGGTTTTACCTACATAGAAGATGCTGGCTTTACCAGATGGAATATCAAAACACATGGCTGATTTGCATTTTTTTACAGTGACCAACACAGACATGTCGGCATGGCAGGGGGAAAAAAGAAACAAAACCAAAAAAAAAAAACCAAAAAAAAAAAAAACACATGAATAACATGTTGTCATAGACAAACAGGCAAAAGAGAGCAGCTGCACATGTGTACATGCATAAACCCAGGGGATTTTATCCAAGATGGTGCACCTAAAATTTGGGAAAAAAAGCAAGGCCAAAAAAAAAAAGAATTTGCCATGTTTTATCCCATTGGGCGCATTTATAAAAAAAAAAAAAAAAAAGAAAAGAAAAAGAAAACAAAGTCAGACGATATTCTGTAAAACAGAATCTCTAAAAATGTCTGTCATGCACAGTTTGGAATAATGTACATGGTTTCACACACAAAAGCGTGCACTGCTCTCTGAGTTGCCTCACACACACACACACACACACACAGATGCTAAAGGAATCTAGCGCATCCTGTACTCTGACGTCTTGGACACCTCACAAAGCTGACCCTTGAAGTCGATGTCGACGGTAAAGTCCAGGTCTCTCTGGAAAAGAGGGGGAAATTATATTAATATTCAATTATGAAATATCCTCTTAATGGTCAGGAATGCGATCCATGTATAGATCTGTAGAACCATACGAACATTCGCTTTTAAAATTAAGACTGTAAAGCTTTACCAGAGGAATAAATTCTTAAACATCAAAATATAAAAGGTTTAATTATAATTTCAAAATAGCACTGTACTTGCTGAAAGAAACTTCTCTAAATGTTAAAGAATTTTAACAGTAGTGTATGCATATTTTTAGAACTTACATTATTGTAATATGATGCAGTATTATATAATATAAATTTCTCTTTACACTTTCATGTAAGAATCTATTCTGAAAGTGATGTTTTAGAATATTAAGTGCAGGCGGGGCTTACATTATTCTTGACGTTGGGTTTCATGCTGATGGTGCCAAAGATCTCCTCTCCGGTCTTCACCGTCAGATAGTCATCAAGGTAGAACACAGTCTGCTTCCAATGAGTGTAAGGAGACTCTGGGCCTAAAAGATAAGTGCATTTTGCTTTCCAAGGGTTCATTTAGAACTTAAACTCATGGTGAAAACATTGTGGTAGAGAGGGGCGAAAAAAAAAAGTAAAACAGCACTCACTAGTAGAGAAACCCGTCCTCTTGTGGCAGCGAGTGAACTCAATGTTGAAGTAGGTTACCAGCGCATGAATGTAGTCATTCCTTTTCACCTGCAGGCAGAAAGGTGACGTGAAGGACAGGTCCTCAATCTTCACTGTGTAGATGTCCACCTCCTAATGAACCGAGAAAATTGATAAGGTTGAATAAGCAAGCAGGGGAGTGTGTGTGTGTGTGTGTGTGTGTGTATATATATATAAAAAAAACACTAATTTGAAAGCACACTTTTGTGGCATAAACTAACCTTAATGAGGCAGGCAGTACTAACGAGCTGTTTGGGGTCAACAACATCCACTAGTGGTTCTTTAATGGCCACTTCTTTGATACAGGACATGTCAAAGCCATAAACGTTCTCCCACCCTGAAAATGTAAAAAAAAAAAAAAAAAAAAAAAAAAATGAAATGTCCTATTTCAGACACAGCAGAAAAGGCCTCAAATGCATTCAGAGATTGACACATACAGTGAATTTTGTAGTCCTTGTACTGTCGGTCCTCTATAGCAGTGACATAGAGCGTGGCTCTGTCAGGGAAAATCAGGCCATCTGGTTTCTGAAAAAGAAAACAAATGGGCAACATGAGCATTAATAAAATTACAGTCAACATGCACAATTTTTATAGTGACTAGCTTCAACACTGCAACGCTTTAAAAGGACATTAGCATACACCCACCAGCCATTTGTCTCTTGCATAAATGACGGTGTTAAGCATGGACTCGTAGAAGAGACAGTAGCCCATCCACTCAGAGATGATTATGTCTACATTTTCCACAGGAAGTTCAACCTCTTCTACTTTGCCCTTAATGATGGTAACAACTGGACAAGGAAAATGAGGTTAAGGATTTGAGGTACATAACTCATAATACAGTAAGCTCAGTTCAAAAGAATCACAAATGTGCTGTGCAAAGGAGATCTGTAAACAATAAGGAAGTCAAGAGCTATGAGAAGTTCTTACTGTGATCCAACTTGTTGGCCTTCACAATCTTCACAGCATAGTCTGATATACTGCTGCACTCAATCTGGGGAACGAATGACAATGCAAATTCTGACACAGCATGGGCAAGAACCTCATTTAACTAAACTTATCAGTATCCATAACAAAAACTCAACTGTTGAAAACAATGAGGTGACATTTACATAAACAGGTAGGATTTGCACTCACCCCAATTACTTTCTTGGCCCCAGCTTTGGCTGCAAACATACAAAGGATGCCAGTTCCACTTCCCACATCCAGCACCACTTTATCCTTGAAGAGATGCTTGTTGTGGAACATGGAGTTTCTGTACGTCAGAGTACGAACTTCATCCTTTAGCATCTCCTGTGGACAAAGAAGGGGTTTACATTAGTCATAGATATGAAGACGTTTAATTGTACCACTCTTTATGAAACATGGACCAATAAGACTGTACCTCATGGATGCCAAAGTGTGCATAGGAATCAAAGTAGTAGTCTTTGGAGGTCATGTCTTCTGCTGCAGGTTTTGCTGAGCTCTCTCCCTGTGACACCTATTAAAAATTAATCAAATTATACAGCAAGGAAAATTTTTTTTAAAAAGCATGAGCTGGGCTTTGCTGAAGTTTAGGCAGTGTCTTTTATATGTTACATGCAGTTTTGAAAAGTTGTCATGAGAAAACCAAAAACCCAGCTAGACCAGATGGTGAAAATCTGTTTTGTAGCTATTGTGAGGAATTGTGTTTAATGTTTCAACAACGATTGTATATGTAAATTCTAACAAAGGACTAAACTTGTTTCGGTCACGCCTGACTCATTTTAACGAATCAGTAAGTGCTAGCCACAGAAGAACCGCTTGTCGCCTACTGTAACAAAAGAAAGGATGTAGTTAAAAACTCACTGTACGAACAAAGAACAAATCTTATTTGTAAACGGATTCAAAAGATTCAAACCACTGTGACCAATCAAAATCCGCCACTGTTACAATTAACAGAGCTTAAGTGCGAATTAAAGACCACCATTGCCTCTTTAAAGACAATTCAAGTAGGTTAAAACCGTGATAAACGTATTTTTCCCCACACAATATTATATGTATTAGAGAAGAAAAGTCGCGGTTATACTAATTCGCCTTTTAAACGAGAATAATCGTTTTTATAGCGTCGTTAGACCTCTGAAACTTTATTTAAATACATGTGGGCAACAACGTGGTAGAGAAAGAGAGATTTTAATTAATTGATCACACCGCAAATTATAGCGATCAGCTCACTAATAACTAATTAGTCGTGGTTTGGTGAACAAAGCTGTAAAAATTAGCAAGCACATCCCATGCGGTGCTCCGTCCCATGCGGTCTTTAGCCAACAATAAGTCACTGAAGCGCGCCGCCAGCGTGCTCTAAACCACCCTCATGGACACTAAACGAGCAGGACTCATATATCACTACATCTAATTCCAGTACACATCAAATCAAACATTTAAAACTCTGAACTAACTCGTTTTAGCCTATTAGCAATAGCAGGCACGTGATGCTAAATGAATGAATTATCCGCGGCAGGCTAAAATGGATGCTCAAGATGCGTGTGCGCACATTTCTAGCCACCTGATAACGACATACGCAGCGCACAGATCCGTTCAACGACTGAAGAATCGGAGCTGGGACGAAACAAATAAAGCTGGCGTGTTGAGTCTAGCTATCGTAAATAGCTATTCGGCCTCGGATGTGTGCCAGGCGAAATGGCCTTGAGTAGCTCCAGCTTACCTCCATTCTGTCCGCTGTCTCCGCCATTTCGGTAAACTGGATTGTACCACGACTGCAGCACTGCTCATGTAAAACACACTTGTTTTGCTCCCGCCCCTTCGCTTTTACGGAATGATTTGATTGGACGACGATCACGGGATTTACTGTAGGCCCCGCCCACTTTCTTGCGGCTCTCCGTCATAAACTGCGTCCCAATTCGTAGGCTACATTTTAAAACACTGATTTAGCAACATACTTTGAAACCCTTCTAAATATGAGATCACGAAACAAAAAACTAATAAAAACAATAGAAATTTTAAAGCTTTTCAAATTCATGCCCTAACTCCCCTAATATGCAATGTTCTGTGCTCTAATATTTTTTTTATTTTTCATTTATTTATTTATTTATTTATTTATTTATTTATTTCCATTATTGGTTTTGTTTGCTTATATATCAGTATGTTTTTTTTTCTTATATATGTATATAGTATCTTCAATATGTAGTTATTGTTCTGCTTAATTTGAATTATGCCACAATGCCTGACATTTACTTTGTGATTTTTGCTTTGTATATCTTTGATTCAACTGAATAAAAATAAATAAATAAATAAATAAATAAAATTCGTAGGCTACATCCTTTTTTTTTGCCTCCGTTTCGCGAGCAAATGAAGGATACATCAGGACCTTTAGGACTTTTATTCAAACAAAATAGCGGGTGATGGTTCTGTGGCGGCCGACGAATGCACTTATAAATGTAAGAGTTGTGTTTTAATGTACTCAAATAGCTAGCGAAACAAATGTTAAATGTTAGGTCTTAAAAAATGTGAACTTAAACTAACAATACCACTGCACAGATTCATTTGTTAGGTGGTCTGAGGCATAAGTTCTTGTATTTATTAAATTGAAGGCTGAATATGATAATTCCTTTACTGGGGATAAAAACTGACTGTGCGAGTCCACAACAATAAGACAAGAAGTAGATAAGGCTATATAATTATATAAGTCTTTCACTTGTATTTTTATTTAATTACTTATTTATTTATTTTTATTGTAGTGCTGTCATGCTATGTCCACAAATGTTTTAGGCAAACTTGATGATCCAGAAATATGATTTCTGGAGTATTTTGTATGCATGTCCTGCTGTGTATTTTCTAACCTTAAGATTGCAGCGCTGTCTTAATAATTTTCATGAGTATTTCCCTTTTCTTTTAGGACAGTTCTGGAGAAAATGGGACTGCTGGGAAACTTAAAAATGTAATGAATGAAGTTGTTCTGTACATTACTTTTTTAATTTAAGTTATTTGTAAATTAAGCAAAGTAATATATGTGCATTGTTTTATTTTTTTGTATTATAAGTTGAAACGTGTAAATAAAAGACAAGAAGTAGTCCTGGAAATTGTTTATTTTTGGAAAGCAAGTTATAATTTGTAAATGAAAAAATGAAAATAAAATGGTTCTGTACTAAAAGTACTTTTTAGAACTAATTACAAAATAACTTCAATTCAACATCAGAAAAACAACATAAAAATAAATTAACAATATTTAAAACAGATTGGGAAAAAAAAAAAAAACATTTGTACAAAAATTTGGCCTATGTACACTTTCATTCAGCTGAGCAGAGACCCTGGTGGTGCTGCTGGACCTGGATGGGCTGCCACAATAGTGTGGCAAATGCCAGTGGGACATCATCTGGGATGGGCTCCAGAGTGTTTGAGTGCATATTTCCACTGTCCAGCACTGGGACGTTCAGCTTCATCCTACAGTACAGGGGTCTGGTCTGATTTAAGGAAAGGAGGAAAGGACCAATTGTGTAGAGCTATGAGTCTGACAAAGTAATTGGTGGAAAAAATATAGTTACTTTAGTAAAGTACTTTCAGTAACTACGAATAGCGCATTGAGGAAAAACTGCATGCATCTAAAACCTTAATTAAAAGTATTATCTCAACAAATTAGAATACTTCATAAGACCAATAAAAAAAAAAAAAACATTTTTAGTGAATTGTTGGCCTTCTGGAAAGTATGTTCATTTACTGTATATGTACTCAATACTTGGTAGGGGCTCCTTTTGCTTTAATTACTGCCTCAATTCGGCATGGCATGGAGGTGATCAGTTTGTGGCACTGCTGAGGTGGTATGGAAGCCCAGGTTTCTTTGACAGTGGCCTTCAGCTCATCTGCATTTTTTGGTCTCTTGTTTCTCATTTTCCTCTTGACAATACCCCATAGATTCTCTATGGGGTTCAGGTCTGGTGAGTTTGCTGGCCAGTCAAGCACACCAACACCATGGTCATTTGACCAACTTTTGGTGCTTTTGGCAGTGTGGGCAGGTGCCAAATCCTGCTGGCAAATGAAATCAGCATCTTTAAAAAGCTGGTCAGCAGAAGGAAGCATGAAGTGCTCCAAAATTTCTTGGTAAACGGGTGCAGTGACTTTGGTTTTCAAAAAACACAATGGACCAACACCAGCAGATGACATTGCACCCCAAATCATCACAGACTGTGGAAACTTAACACTGGACTTCAAGCAACTTGGGCTATGAGCTTCTCCACCCTTCCTCCAGACTCTAGGACCTTGGTTTCCAAATGAAATACAAAACTTGCTCTCATCTGAAAAGAGGACTTTGGGCCACTGGGCAACAGTCCAGTTCTTCTTCTCCTTAGCCCAGGTAAGACACCTCTGACGTTGTCTGTGGTTCAGGAGTGGCTTAACAAGAGGTATATGACAACTGTAGCCAAATTCCTTGACAAGTCTGTGTGTGGTGGCTCTTGATGCTTTGACCCCAGCCTCAGTCCATTCCTTGTGAAGTTCACCCAAATTCTTGAATCGATTTTGCTTGACAATCCTCATAAGGCTGCGGTTCTCTCGGTTGGTTGTGCATCTTTTTCTTTCACACTTTTTCCTTCCACTCAACTTTCTGTTAACATGCTTGGATACAGCACTCTGTGAAGAGCCAGCTTCTTTGGCAATGAATGTTTGTGGCTTACCCTCCTTGTGAAAGGTGTCAATGATTGTCTTCTGGACAACTGTCAGATCAGCAGTCTTCCCCATGATTGTGTAGCCTAGTGAACCAAACTGAGAGACCATTTTGAAGGCTCAGGAAACCTTTGGTGTTTTGAGTTGATTAGCTGATTGGCATGTCACTATATTCTAGTTTGTTGAGATAGTGAATTGGTGGGTTTTTGTTAAATGTGAGCCAAAATCATCACAATTAAAAGAACCAAAGACTTAAACTACTTCAGTCTGTGTGCACTGAATTTATTTAATACACGAGTTTCACAATTTGAGTTGAATTACTGAAATAAATGAACTTTTCCACGACATTCTAATTTATTGAGATGCACCTGTATGTTCAATGTTGTTACATTTAAAATACTTTATGCAGGCTACTGTTGGGCAGTGTAATGTACAACAGTGCATCATATTGTAAAAGACCATGTTTTTTGTAGTGTTGCTGTCTTGTGAGGAATAAAAAAACTACTTCTCATTTGTATGTGAATACAAGGAATGTATTTCGTTACACTCCACCACTTTGTTATTTTGCAAATGAAACGAACAAAGTTTTTTGCTAGAATATTAACAAATAGTTGCTAACTACAGCTGCGTCCTGAAGGACTCGAACCAGAGCCGTTGAGAAACGTTTCTCAACGGCTCTGACTCCAACCGGTCCAGCCTACGGAGGACTGTTCTTGTTGTCTAGCAACTGTGACAGCTGCCGTTGACCAGCGGCAGTCACATGGACTTTTTATATTCAACTGCATAAAACCAAACAAGGTTAAAAACCTGTTTAAATATGTTCAATCATCATGGTCCATTTATGTACATAATAATGAATAATAGAATAAACTACATAAAATCAAATTTTGGTAAGATATGAGTCAACACAGCTTTATATTTTGTATTTTTTCATGTCATTACAATATTCAAGTAAGTCGAAACCCAATACTTACATTTAAAGTGTAATTCAGCCATTAAAAGTCAAAAACTAACAATTCAGGCTCCAGTTAGGCTATTTGCATTTTCATTAACAAATAACATAAATTATGTAACGATTTTCCGGACTATTTTCAAATAGAATTGCAAATTGTATTTTCAATTGCGTTTTCCATATGTGGACGCATAAATTGTGATATAATCCAAATGCAACAGCAAATCTTGCATTACCGTTTGCGATAACGAGAAAGCAACTTTTCTTATGTAGAGATCACAACAAAAATAAAGTCTTTTTGGTGACGCTTTGGTACCACGGGACGCATGCTCCATAATGGATTAAAACTGTTGAATAAAATATAAAGGTGGAAAATGGGTAAATAAATATAGATTGGCACTGTTTTGTTTGCTTATGAATAAAATGTACTGAAATAAGTGTAGAATTGCACTGTCTGTTTTCTCACTTGCATCAATCAGCGTGAGAGAAACAGTGAGAGATGTTGAGACAGGTGAAAAGCGTTTGGGTAATAGTGAATTTTGACCTATTGTGCGTACCTTTTGTGGCTCTGTTATCAGGGTATAATCAGAGATTTTCTTACTATAGGGAGATGAGAGAGTCTGTATTACTTACTATTGGAGAAACCGTAATTGCTAACTTGGATCACGTGTGCCGTAATAACCAATCACATTACAGCCTTGACGTCATTGAATTTCAGTCAGAGATGTGCGACACTCAGTCGCCGTTTACGGATACCATAGGAATGAATGAGAAGTGCCGTAAGCTGAATCCCACCTGTCGCAAAAAGTCAGTGATTTCTCTAATAAAACAGCATTTTTTTCGTGGTAAACTCTAAAAATAGTTCAATCCAAAAGTTTTGTTTAGTGTAAAACATGTTGAAGATTAGCAGATAGGCTGTCGATTTATTAAATGATGACCCGTTTCCTCTAAAAAGCTGTTTATTCACCGTAGTGAAGCTCCTTTTCCACATACTGACAGACCGGAAGCGTTAGCTTTAGCCATTACGCTTTTTCGGCTAATGGTTGCAGGCTTGTCTTCAAGTGGCTTTGGTATAATCGCTGTATTTGGGGTAAAAAAAGACAGAATTATGTATTGTGCCAAGAAGGTTGCACTGTCTGTTCGTTAACACAGGCACGAACTGATTGGCAGCTGCCTTTAGCGGAAGCTTTACCGATTACCTCCATTGATCAAAGCATTCGACACGGTCGTCACCTCCCAAAACAAACACGCCCCCTAGTTTAGTCCCGCCCCCTCACATTGATTGACAGCTTTCAGTGCATACATCGGAAATTCAAATGCAAAAGGAATTGCGATTCCATTTGAGTTTTGACAGGTTATATGCACGGCGCAGAGAAAGTGAAAAAGCAGACGTGGTAATTAATATTGCTATTTAAATATGACAGGTTCATAACTCGTAAGACATGGGAAATACAGTTGCAAATAGACTTTGCTTTTTCATTTGAAATGTGGCAGTCACTGTACGTTCGCGAAAGCGAAAATGCAAACGGTAATGCATGATTTGCAATTGCATTTGGATTATGTCACAATTTATGCGTCCACATATGGAAAACGCAATTGAAAATACAATTTGCAATTCTATTTGAAAATAGTCCGGAAAATCGTTCCATAATCAATGGCAGCTCACTTCTCGCACCGTTGCTACGCGACAGGAGCGGCGATCGGAAGCACCTGCTGGTGGCGCAATCAGGAAATCCTGCGAAGGCTAGAATCTGAGCGTCCTTCGAAGGATGCGGTCTGTGATTTGGGACGCAGCTATAGGCTCAACTTCTCTGCGTTTTTCCGCTCTTTTGAAGCGTGGCTTTCATTGGGCCAAACTGTAGCGCGATTACTGATTACTTTCATTTAAATTTTATATATTACACGTTATTTGAGAAATTATGATTTCATTGTTTTCAGGTAGGCTAGTTATGAGAGTTGGACTGATGTCAGTGACCATATACGTTAGCAAAAAGGTTTTAGCAAACTGTAATACCTTCTGTGCTCAAGAACACAGATTTGAACGGATTGAAGACATTTATTCAAATATTTATTGAATCGTACAATATTTATCTATCTCTATAGATAGATAGATAGATAGATAGAATGAGTACTGATCAAACTAAAACAGGTGAACAGAAAAAACAGTAGCACATTACATAGACACATAACTCCAAAATTAAAAGCCTCAAGCCTATATACATTTCCGTCTTCTTTTTTTTCCTGTGGAAGATGAAAAGATATTTTAAAAAAAATTCCAGTAATTTTGTTCTTACAATCATAAGTAATGTTTAAACCACAACATTCTTGAGAATATCTTCTATTTTGTATTTTTTTTTTTTTTTATGGAAGTCGCCATACAGTTTGGAAGGACATGGTGAGTAAATGGTGACAGAATTTTATTTATTTTTATTTTTTGGATGAACTGTCCTTTTAAATCAAAATGAGCTATGCGAAGCCTATGTGATGATGCTACTATAGATGCTATACTATATATCAATGTTAAAGGAATATGCCTTTAGAATAGTGTACATTTACTGTTAAATTGTAACAAATAGATATGAGTTTACCATGTACGGGGTGATGTATCATCCAATATATTATTTGGGGAAATTTGCTAAATTAGTTGCACAAAACTGACAGGTGCCATCTTGCTCTGTTACTAAGTAAGAAAACCCCTTAGCTGGGACAAGAAACCCCCAAGGTAAATCTCAGCTGTTATCTGTTATTTTGTAGAATATATAAAATTCAGGATTCAGGATTACTTTATTTGTCCCTCTGGAAATTTGTCTTGGACATAAGAGCTACCACATACAAGAATACATAGAGTTATAATACAACAACAGTACGCAAAAAAAAAAAAAAAAAATAAATAAATAAAAACATAAGTGCCTTCAATACCTGCAACACCTTCATTTCACCCCCACCTTTTGTCCTAAGTTTAGGAGATTCACTGATAAAGGAATGAAAGAGTTTTTACCTATTCAGGCATCTTTTCTGGTATTTGGAACCCTATAGCGTCTACCTGAGGGAAGGAGTTTGTATTCTGAGTACAGGACGTGAGAGGGATCTGCAATAATTTTTCTAGCCTGTTTAACTATGGTCTTCTCAAAAAGAGTTTGGAGGGAGGGATACTCCCTCACCCCCATCACTTTCATTGCTGTATGAACCAATCTATTTATTTGTGATTTTAGCTTAACTGATATGTTACCAAACCAAGCTACAATTCCATAACGTAAGACACTCTCTATCACAGCCTGATAAAATAACATTCATACCCTTTTTTCAACCCCAAACACCCTAAGTCTTCGCAGGAAATAAAGTCGCTGTTGAATCTTAGTACATACAGAACTCACATGGACATTCCAAGACAATTTACAGTCAATATACACACCCAAATATTTGTACGAATGAACCTGGGTAATACAACTGTTATAGACCAGTAGTGGAGAATGGTCCCCCAGATGCCCTGGATCAAAAATCATTTCTTCTGTTTTCTTAGTATTTACAATGAGATGATGGTCCTCACACCATTGTACAAACTTTTTAACCTCCAAGGTATAACTAGAAATGTCCATATCCATATCCATATCCAAGTCCCAAGATGGCAGTGTCATCAGAAAACTTAACAATAAAAGTGCTGGGATAACTACTTATACAATCATTTGTGTATAATGTAAATAAAATGGGAGAACTCACGCATCCTTGCGGAACACCTGTGTTCACAACTTTAGACTCAGATAATGCCTGATACACTCTGACCTGCTGGATCCTATTGGTCAAAAAAGAGTGATACCACTTAATGATGTATGGATTCACAGACATCTGCGTAAGTTTACTGAAAAGGATGTGTGGCTGCAGCGTGTTAAAGGCAGAGCTGAAGTCCACAAACAACAGTCTAGCATAGGCCTTGGGGGTTTCAAGATGTTGCAAAATAAAGTGTGTTATAGTTAATAAAGTATCATCCGTTCCCTCATTATCTTTATAGGCGAACTGGTATGGGTCTAGTTGTCCCTTTATGTCTGACTTCAACTTCCCTACCATTAGCCTTTCCAGACATTTCATTATAATAGAAGTCAGGGCTACTGGTCTATAATCATTATTTTCCTGAGGAACAGATTTTTTTGGAAGAGGAGTAATTATTGTTTAATAAATAAGTATTATCAAATACATTTGATTTCATCTTTAATAAATTATTTGAAAGAGCTGCTGTGATGGGCTGGGCATCCATACAGGGTTTTTCCCATATAAGCTCCAGCTTCTCTGTGACCCTAGGGAAGTGTTTTGAAAAATGGATGGATGGAAGAAAAAGGTGACATGTAAAAAATACAAAATTACATATTCTATATTCATTCATGCATAGAGCAGCATGTGTAGAATTTTTTGACAAACAAATAGACATTTGATTATTTTATGAACTCTTTGCAAATGAGCTCACCCCACCATTCAAAATACATTTTTGACATATTCAGACAATAATGTGATTTTGATTCTAACAGACGCTTATACCATGATACCAATGAACGTACAGATAGAAACAGAGCGAAAGAAAGATAGATAGATAGATAGATAGATAGATAGATAGATAGATAGATAGATAGATAGATAAAGAAGTATCGTATGATTATATTAATATTTGCTTATCCCCTTCACACAATCAATAACGCTATTTCAAATATCAGTTTTAAACAGGAAAAACAATCGTCAGATTTAATTAGTGTAATTTACAACTTATCACCATTTCCACATACTTGCACTTTGATACTTTCAGCAATGTCGATCTTGTTTTCAAGCCAATTAAAATGGACAAAAAATGTAACTGACGTATGAACGGACAAATGGTGTACTGACTGACAGTAAACTAGCCAATCAGAGCAGGAGAAGCGGGCTGGGGGCGGGACTTGTGGGGAGGAAGCGCTGGAGAGAGCTGAGCGCCCGTTCTGTCACGAGCTCCGTGCGGCTACAGCGACCGAGCGAAAAGTCTCGTACATTATTGACGACTAAATACAGCCCAGAGCGATCTTTTTCTCGAGAAACAGGTCTGTTAGATTAGTTTGTCAGCAAGCAGGATTCCCCGTTGTCCTATCGCGGTCATTTGGGTGATGTATTCTAACATTTGATAGAGCTAGCCAGCTCGCTAGCTGTTTGGCTAGCTTGCCGTGCGTGACTCAAAGTCAGAGAGGTATCAATTGTTATTTTAACACCATCCATCGACATATAGGCGCGTAATCATAAACTAAAAACAACACGTTGGCTTGTTTTTTTTTTAATTAGTCAGTGCCGCAACGTAAGCGTACGCCTAGCATCGTTTTCCCATTGAGGAGAGTTGACGGGATTGAATGAATTAGCCAACGGAGACAGCAGTCGCGCTGACTCCCCAGCTTCTCGCTCACCCTCTGCATTCACCTCTTTTCTTCATAAACACTCGCTGCTGCTTTATTTGTGTGCTCTTCGAGCGTTTACAGTTTAGTTCAGGACTAAATTAGCAGCTCTAGTGTGAGTCCGTGTTAGTTAGCCCGCTAGCTCGCTGCATTTGAACCCAAACCGCCGCCTGTTAAACCTGCACCTCTGAACATCTGAAAGTCATTTGTTTCGCGTTGAAGCCGGCTTGTAGAAAAAAAACTAGCAAACATGCCGGCTGTGTCGAAGGGAGACGGAATGCGAGGATTAGCTGTGTTCATCTCGGACATCAGAAACTGTAAGTTGTCCCTGTCACACTCAAACACCATTAACGTTAGTCATTTTCTCAAGCGGACAGCTGTACTCCACTCTTCCTATATACGCCCTAAACTGAATCAAAGGGCTTCTGCTTTGCTCCATAATGCTTTTAAGCCAGAATTAAAGGTTAAATCGTGCTAGTCAGGCTCTTGGCGAGAGAGGTCATGGTTGTAGTAATCGCGCCGATCACCCAGGCCCGCTAGCTTTAAGCTCCGGTGATGGAGTGGTGCTTTATCGCTAGGCCGCCGCCGAAAACCGTGTGTTTCACTGCAGATGGTTTATTCAGCATGGCTTGTGTCTGTTGCTCTTGTCACCTTGACTGGCTGGATAGCGGTTGATATCGCTGCTCGCCAAGAGGACTCGATTCAGATGTGTTTTTCACGATAATCCAGTTATCAAGCTGTCGCCTTGAGCTAAGCGTTATAGGAGGGTCATCTGGTTAAGATGTGTCTGTAGTCTTCTGGTTCTGCCTCTTTTGTGCCTCTAATTTTACCTCTTGAATCTTAAAAGGCTTTTTTTTTTGTGGTAGGAGTTTGAATTCCTAGTAATTTTATGGAGTTTTGAAGAATGGCTGCAAATAATATTGATATTCGTGAACTTTTTTTCGTCCTCATTTTCTGTTGAACGTCTGAGAGTGTTAAAACATGCATAATTCCAGTTCTAGCTAACTTTTTGTGATCAATTTTGTGATATTAGTGATAAATGAGTGAACTGTTTTGCACATACATTGACTGAGAGTCTGTGTATTGTAGTATCTATCTTGCATCATATTTTGGCACCACATACACATGAAGTTCCAGGTAACCTGTGTGAGATTGCTGTTTTTCTGGACATAATCTCCGCATTGTCCACATTTTATTTTAGGGCCAGCTGCATAAAAATGTGTGGCTTCTATACTAAAGTGGGTAGTGCATGTTTTTAGGAAGATGTTGTGCTCTCTAGGGTTGTTTTATCATGATACAATCTGACATTAATTTCCTCTTAGCATTACCAATGTGATGCTTGCCAATACCTCAAAACATGCTGTGATAGGATTTGATTAGATTCCGGGACCTGTGATCAATGTATCGATATTACAATGTTATGTGGCTATTTTACATAACCTGTTACATTTGTTTAATTCACAAATGCAAACAAAATATAACATGGACATTTAATTGTACTCTGGAAATAGAAAACCGTGTATTCCGGTTGGGGACATCCACCAAAAAAATGATATAGCCTAGATAAAACATATGAGTCACACATTAGGTTATCAATCATCTAATGTCAGCTCTGCATTGGTTTGTGCAATGAGATAAGTAATGACAACAGTCAAGGCTTTGTGCTCTCCAAAATGTACAAAAGTAGGACATTAGCACATAGACAACAAAATCAAGTATTTAAACTGTTGGGCGAAAAAGATTTGTACAAAAAATAAAGATATTTCAAAAATACAGTTTTTAAAACTTATCAAATATTTGATGACACCTCGATGGCAATTTGACATAACTGTCAAATAATTTGACATAACTGTCAAATATTATATAAGTTTAAAAATATAAATATCCATTTTTATGCATTGCATCAATACGCCATATTGTTAGAAATTTGATCGTTGGTCCATGTCATTGTATTATTTCACACCTATTGCTCAAGCGTTTTAATCCAGCCTGCTTTGTGTCTGTCTGTCTTGCTCTAATCTCTTGTTTAGCTCATAAACAAATGAATAAATAGTAAATACATTTTACCATATTATAGAATTTGTGGTGTTGCCCAGTTTGCGGTGTTAAGTCATGAATCATTCCACTCAATTTATAATTCATTAATTGGTGTTCTCTGTAGTGTACAGATGCTTTTCACTGTCTGACACTATTTAAATTAGCTCTTTACTGATACATTTCAGCATAATTTTGAGCTGGAGAACAACACAAATGGTAAATAAAGGATATGTGAATGCAATGTATGTGCTCACATTCTGGCAGATATTTGATTTTGAGGTCATGGTAGTGAGTTAATCATAACAAACAAGCCATAAGATTTGGCTCACTGATGCCTGAGGTCAGTCCATTTTTGGTAAAGGTTGTGCATCATTTTGCATGCCACCTGGAAAACTTTGTGGGTGTGTTTAATACTACACAGTCTGAGACACCTTTATGATGCTTTTACCATGCTAGTGATCTTTTCTTTATCATCTATATGCAGAAAGGATTGTTGCTATGTTTATTCTGTTGCTTTGTCTGAGAGTTAGCGATGACTGGCATTACCCACAGTTGAAATCAGATTGCATGTTACTGCAAGCTTTCACACAGAGAAGCCAGCCATTACACAGCATTAACCATAAGTTGGTTAACATCTGCAGTTACGTAAATTGTAGGAATAATGTTGACCCATGCTGTTTGTCAGGTTACTTTGGTGGAATGAGAGTATATTCTGCAAATAAAAGCTAATTTAGTCCTTCATTGCTGCCATAATTGCAACATTGGTGCATCGATTGCAAATCTTATATAACCGGTGGTCACTTAAATTTGATCCATTCATCAAAAAGTGCATTTTCATAGTTTAATTCATTTGTGTCCTACTGGAATCATTAAAACTACAACACCAATAAAAGCATGTGTGCATGCCATGATGGTCAAAGTTAGTTTTGACTTGCGCATAGGAAATGTATTTTTTGTGAGAACCCTGGTATTGACTCAGGACGCTCATAGAACTATATTACACTATATTGCACCAAAATAGCACTTAAATGCAAAGATGTTAAATGGTGTAATGTTTGTATTGTGTGGTTTGGTTTTGCTAGACCTTTGTGGAAACTTTTTTTATACATTGGCACTTAATCTTCATCCTGTTCAACCCCATACCCCTGAAAAATGTGTTGCTATTTCCTGTCGTCTTTCCTGGTTTCCTGTCCTCTTCATTTATCATCATTCATCATCTGCTCCTTTGGCCCTCCTTTTATTTCATTCTCAACGCACCAACTTTCATAATAGTGACAATCAAATGCCATAACTGAATGTGTACATTTGTAAGTTGGTAATATGTTTTTTTTTTTTTTATTATTATACATATAAGACTGTTTTTTTTGTTCCTGATTTGGATGATATTATGAAAATCCTTAACTCATTTATAGATTGTTAAAGATGCATTAAGTATTTTGATTTATAACTTTTTAAATATAGTTTTATTCAAGAGTAATTCAATGTGAAAATAAAGGCAGGGAAATATGGATGTTTTTTCATGCCTAAAGAGCTCACAGTGTAGTTATACTGTCTAAGCTGTACTGTGGTAAATGCAAATTGTTGTCTCCATTTGAAGCAAGATATCAACAGCATCCAGGCATTTTGTCAGCTTGTGTTGTCTCCTGATATGTTCAGATCACCCAGTGATAACCAACTGCTCTGCAGTGTCAGTTGAAATCCTGTTTTTTATTTCTTTCCTCAGGTAAGAGTAAGGAGGCCGAGATCAAGCGCATAAATAAAGAGTTGGCCAACATCCGCTCAAAATTTAAAGGAGACAAGGCTTTGGATGGATACAGCAAGAAGAAGTATGTGTGCAAGCTGCTCTTCATCTTCCTTTTGGGCCATGATATTGACTTCGGCCACATGGAGGCTGTCAACCTGCTCAGCTCCAACAAGTACACTGAGAAACAGATTGTGAGTGGAACCGTCTCAAAATATCCTGCCCTGTGTGGATGTGTATATTAAAGGTGCCATAGAATGGAAAACTGTATTTACCTTGGCATAGTTGAATAATAAGAGTTCTGTACATGGAAATGACATACCGTGAGCCTCAAACACCATTGTTTGCTCTTTCTTATGTAAATCTCGTGAATAAAAAAGACCACTGAAAAATAGCCGAATCAGAACATAACACCGACTGTGACGTAACAGTCGGGATCACTAATAGTTATGCCCCCAACATTTGCATATACCCGCCCATGTTCTAGGCCAGCCGCCAGCCTAACCATCAGAAGTTCTGCAGGTATTGTGAAGAAACAAGCGAGGACAACAGCGAAAATGATCATGGAAATAAATGTTATGTTCCAGGCTGTGCAGGGGATGTGAAGTGCAGGGATGGGTTGGTGTCTGTATTTAGAAAGGCACGGGAAGCAAATAACGTGTTCTAATAAAATAACGCGAGCCACTAAAGGGACATGGTTAGCTCCTTGCTAGCAGTAGCCTGTTATATTGCAGTACATAAGATTTTGCTTACCACATAAACAGAGTAAGGAGAGATGACTGAGGATGATGGTGAATTATTTACAGATCCCGAGCACCACTGACAAGCATCTGATCTTGTAAAATATGTGGTAAGTTCTGCAGCTCCATAGTATAAACAGAGTTTGTGTGATAGCGAATCTCGAAAGTGCAAGTGAAAGTAAAAAGCGATCGTGCATTTGAAAGCAGTTTCAATGGCCATCATATGAATAGCGGCTCCCTGATGCCCGCATTTTATATACAGTATAATTACCCGACAATATAGCTGCAAGAGAAAGTATTGAAATATATATTTTCCCTGTGTTTCCTTCCTGCTGTGTGAGCTACTGAAATAAGCCGCACTGTGAAACAGCCAATCAGAGCAGAGCCGCACTGTGAAACAGCCAATCAGAGCAGAGCTCAACATTATTATTCATGACCTTTCCAAATAAGCCAGTAACAGACCATTTCATTCTAGGGAGAAATCCTAGGGTTGTAAATGCACATGTAAAAGCGTTTCTGGAGAATTTTTGCCCTTACCTAAGCCACATACCTTCTATGTAGATATCAGAGAACAATTTAAAATATTGTATCAATGCATTCTATGGCACCTTTAAATTCTTGAATGATTTTTTTTTATTTATTTATTTTTTTTTTGTAATTTTAACTAGTGGTCGACCATTATAGCGACGATATTTGGCATTTTTCAAATATCAGCATCGGCCGATAAGTCTTTCTGTTTGGCCGATGAGTCCGAGGCAGGACTTTTATTTTGACGGCGCTGAGAGCGGCAGTGTCTGAGCACACAGTGCTCACATTCTCCCTCTAGTTTGCTGTCGACGTTAACAGTTCTATCTATACGGATTGAAGTCTGTTTAAAGGTCCCTTGAAATGCTTTGAAACACGCAGCGCTATTCTGTGTTGACGTCATTTTAACTGAAACAGGAAGATAGGGCAGGCATATCAAGCAGCCCCGCCCCTTTTTTGAATAGCCAATAGCATTCGTTTATATCACAGCTTGGGCAAGAGCCGTTGAGCTCAGGGTATGACAGCCACAATCTCATCCATATTGCTATAAAATATAGCATTCTGTGTAGAATTCAAATAGGTCCGATATGTTTTGTGGTCTGCGCGGACTCGCGCATGTGATCCGCTCTGTGTATCGTGTCTCTGGACCGGAGCAGAGTGTGTGTGCGGTGTGGTGGTTAGCGTGACAGCGCGAAACCAGACTTCTTTTTTTCCTCAATGGAAAGCATATTTACACTGTCTGAATTGTTCCCTGTCCCCTATATAGTGCACTACGTGCCATTCACCTTACAGAAAATACTACTTCTGTGAACAAGTGACCGATTTCAGCCGCGGCTTCAGCGTCTATTTATAGTGTAGAGGGCGGGCGCTTCGGATTCTAGAGAGCATTTGATTGGACAGAAAGTTTGATGAGAAGTTGAAGTACGATGTGACATCAAAAAAAATCGTTGAGCCGTTTTGGCGCAAGTGATGAACTGCAAGCTTTGAATGCTAATATCTTCTAAATGTGAATTTTGTCACTGTTTTGGAGCACACTGGAATATAGATAACCTTAAGACTAACATATTGATACTAACACCCAAAAAAATTCAGTTTTGATTTCATGGGACCTTTAATAATTAGATAGAACTGTTAAACAAAGGAATTAAATATAAACAAAAAGTATTATAATGATTGCTTTTATATTATTAATAACAGAGAGGCAAACATTAATACTTTCTCGTTTGTCATCAGCATTCAGCAAATATGCATTTATATCATTTAAACAATTCTTTGAATGACTAATGGACATTTAATTTCACAAACCTTGCAAACTTAGTAGAATCCAGTTGTGAGATCTTGTGAAGTGTGCATTTGTATCCTGCATGATCGTGTGTGCTCTGTGTGATGGTCGGTCAGGAGGAAACGCATGATCAACAAACTTTAAACTCGTGATTTCAAATTATGCTGCTCTTTATGCATTTGCCCACTGTCATATTCATGTCATTTTCACTGTGTGCTGTATGTAAAATGAGTGTTACCTTGGCTTTATTTGAACAATATGATTCCCAATGCACACAAACATCCCAGAATACCGAGTGCCCTGTTAGTTACAGTGTTTACTTCCTTTTTAATTATATTTTTATTAAATATTTATTTATTTGTGAAAAATACTTTGTCATCTAAACTATAAGTATGTTTATTTTACACTCTTTTTTTATCCATGTTCAAATTATTTCAAATTTCTTAAATATTAATTAACATTAAATAAAATTATATCGGCTATATATCATCCATCCTGCTTTCCAAGATATCGGCATCGGCTGTCAAAAAAACAATATCGGTCGACCACTAATTTTAATACTGTTGACTTTTTGTAAGCATGTATTTGTGTGGTAAGTTATTGCACACTTTACTGCCGCTCACAGGCAGATTATTACAGTTTTGGCCAGCAAAGTGGCCAAAGGTATAAGGAAAAGATACAACACGACAACTGTACAGGAAATAGTAGCATATCAGGGTTGTAAGATACACAAAGTGCAGTAGTGTCTGAATTCATCCATTTATTTATCCTGGCATTCATATGGCATTCACAATGTATTGACTGGTTAATAAGCCATCATATGCAGTTTCAAACAATGCATATACATGAACATATTATAGTTTGTAAAGCCTTTTACACTTTTTTGTTATCTGACTCCTCATGACTGAGTTTAACGCCATGACAAAATATCATGAATGAACCTCAGCAGAGGCTAAATGTTTTCAGTTTTCTCATTCTTTTTTTCAATGAGAAATACTCGCTTATATCTACCTGCATAGAGACATGGAAGTAATTATTGGGCAAATTATTTGCAGGATATTGACTACACTGTTGAAACAAACAGATCCAGTGTGCAGTGTTAACAGCCTCTGAGGTGTAACCGTCAATATAAACTACCATTCAAAGTTTGGGGATTTTTTTTTTTTTTTTTTTTTATAAAGAATTTTAGAATTTAGCAAGGATGCATTAAATTAATCAAAAGTGTCAGAAAATGTATTTATAATGTTATAAAAGATTTCTGTTATATGTAAATGCTGTTCTATAGAACTATCTATTTATCCAAAAATATTTCCACAAAAATATTAAGCTGTTTTCAACATTGATAATAATTAGAAATGTTTCTTGAGCAGCAAATCAGCAAATTAGAATGATTTCTGAAGGATCATGTGACACTGAAGACTGAAGTAATGGCTGCAGAAAATTCAGCATTGTCATCACAGGAATGAATTGCATTTTTTAAACTTTATATTTCACAATATTGCTGCATTTTTGATCAAATAAATGCAGCCTAGTTGAGAATAAAGAGAATAAAATAAAAATAAAAATCTTACTGACCCCAAACTTTTGAACATTAGTGTAGCAAAAGAATCTGAAGTTTATTACTCTGCAGTTTTACCCTTGTGAAAGTTGTCTTTTCTAGATGTGAACATCTAATGAGCGTGGCCCTAGCGAGAGAGTCAGCAACAGATGTGTTTTTAGCTTGTCAAAGAGGCTTAGTGGCACTCCATGCCATGTAGACCTACCATGAGGTCTAATTATCGCCTGCTGATCAAACACCCACTCTAGCAGCCACACTCCCATCAGCCACGCAGCTCTCCACAGGGTAGCACTGACAGAAGCCGGGCAGAATCTGGGCAATCTGAGCATGTTTCGGTACAAAAAGGACAACAAACTGAGGGCCATTTTGAGGCAGCTTATCAATAGCATTAAAATAACATTTACAATGCAAACTAGACAACAACATGTGTTGTCACTAAACACATGGCCTTGGATTATGCTGTACATGGCAAAATGAAGGAGATTTACATAGTGCTAATGAATTGTGGAAGGGTTGTAGAGCACACCAGATCTTTTGCTTCCTGTTGCAATTTTATACACTGCCATAAACTAGAAATAAGTTGAGGTCATGCATCTTGTTAGCCCTTTGTTAAAGTCCTTTTCACTGCAAGACGTTGTAGTATAATGCTGAAGAATGTGGTGATGTCACCACGTTTTGACCTACTCCTCCCATACGGGTCTAATACATTCAATACAATATTCAGTTTCCTGTGAGCCCAGCCCAAAAATTCTTCACTCAAATAAGCACCAATTTCCTTATATAGAACTCTAAACAGTTTCACTACAGTGTCTTACAGTTTTCTGTGATTCTTTAAATACGACTTATAAGCACATTAACATGGATTCCAAACCTGATTTAGGTCACCGAGCGGCCTGCTGTGTGGTAAGATTTGGTCTCTCAAACTAAACAATGAGTCACAGCCTACAGCTAACTGTTTCAACACATCCATTAGCCGGAAAATTCCACTGCTCTTCTGATACATGATATGCTATGTCTTGGATAATGAATTTTTGTTCTGGATTTTTGTTCATTTATATATATATATATATATATATATATATATATATATATATATATATATATATATATATATATATATAAAAATAAACATACAATAACAACAGACACTATATAAATATATAAATATATATTAGGGCTGTCAAAATTAACGCGTTAATAACTGTTTGAGCCGTGGCCTAACCCATGGATGGAGATGCTGTCAGTGTTGCCAACTTAGTGACTTTTCAGACCCCTTTAGCAGCTTTATTTTTATTTATTTATTTAATTTTTTATTTTTTTTTTCTCAAAAAGAGCCTAGCGACCAATCTTTAGTTTTTGCCCAAACCTTATTTAGTTTCTGAGACTAGCCGGTACTGTACATCGCACAAGCGCGCGGTCTCTCTTTCCCGCTGTGCACACACCTCTCACTGTCTCTGTCTCTCTCTCTCTCTCTCTCTCTCTCTGCGTCTGCTCTGTTCAGCATGTAACTTTTTCTGTGTTCAGAATTTGCAAAATGCATGTAATGAGCGAGTACATCATGAATTCATCTTCCAAACCACGGTTTTGTCTTATCCCGAATCACTACGGTACACTTATAATAAGTGCTTATTTTTGGACTATTGTAGCCTGGTCGGGTTGTCACGGCTGCGGAGTAACACATACCTGCGTGAATCGCCATAGACATAAACTTAGAGAAGTAGCTCCGGTTAGAATGTTCTTCCGCGGGATGCATGCAGTTCTGTTTATTTACCGCTAGAGCACCAAAAGTTACATAGTGCTGCTTTAAAACCGATATTATGTTGCTTCTCTAATTTTACATGCAAGTATAGCCGAAATCACAGAACAGCTATTGTCTTTATCTTATGTTTAGGCTATTTGATTTTATCAGACGACGGCTAGATTATAAATCAGGATTTTTGTGCAGATTAACATCTTGGAAGGTAGAGCTGGTTATGTAGTCTTAATGGGTCGCGTTTTAGTCACTATTTCATATTCATTCCGTTATCTGACAACAGAAGATATATCAATGAAAACAGTTTTATTGAGAATTTAGCTGCATCAAAATACAGTATGTGGGCACAGAGAGGCAAACAAATGTAGTAATAAATAATAAATGTACATTTAGCATGTTCAGAAGAAGTGAGCTGCCCTGTAGTGTGAAAATGTAAACAGGCTTGTCTAAGTCAATTGCTCAGTGCAAATAAAGAGAAGTAATGGGAACCTGGTATTTCTATGTTATTTTTCATGTGTGTAATAGACATGAACAAGTTCTTTGAAAAACATCTATGACCTTTGAAACATGTCCAGTCTTCATGCTCTAGATTAACTATGGTTTCACTAATAATAAACATATATTGCATAAAGCATCCATATTTGTCCATGCCCATGTCAATTAGAGTATTAAAAACGTGAAAAGTATTAATTTAAGGTACATTTAGAACAGATAAAAAAAGTGTGATTAAATTGATTAATCGCGAGTTAACTCATGACAGTCATGCGATTAATCACGATTAAATATTTTAATCAATTGACAGCCCTAATATATATATATATATATATTTATATTTATATTTATATTTTAGGGGTGGAACGATACATGTATTCGTACCGAACCGTCACAGTACGGACATCTCGGTTCGGTGCATGAGGCCTTACAACGAATACAGGCAATTCACCCCCAATCCAGAAGGGGGCGCCCGCAGTAATGCAACGCTGTTTGATAACCGCCAGCAGAAGAACAGCGAATGCCATGAGTTGCACACTTGCAAACAAACCCCCCAGACAGTGAACAGGTGCTGATTCTGAATGCTTCTCTCACATAGACTGACAAAGGAGTATACTTTAAAGGCTTGCGCACTCAACTGTTTGTGAAATGGAGCTTTGTGCTCGTGTATCCTACCTCTCTCATTTGGCACAAATCCAAATATTCCATAGTATTTCCATATTTGTGATGTAACGTATCTGAATGCTAAATTATTATTTATTATGTAAATTATAGGCTTTGTATTTCAGTCGCGTTCCAACGGTGACACAGAGGCGGGCGCGCTGACGTTTGGTTCACTGTTTTTATTTTGAAGTACCAACTGTGCTTTCAAGTTAGCAATGCTGGAACTGATATGTTTTGTGTGCGCGCGCTCCGGCGCAATCACTTCAACTGTTTCCTTATACCAGCAGAATCAGAAAGCAGAAAAATAAAGAAAACAAATAAGATGTCGCTTTCTGCCATTTGAGTTCCCTTTCTGTGAACAAATTAAGCGTGTCACAAAAATTTACTGAAACTCAGCATATATAGGCTACGTTACGTGTCGCACTGTTTTTTTTCCCTTGTTTATCTGTAAACTAAATCAAATATATTTCAAGAATTTATTGCTTGTATGCATGTATATATGTACTGCAGATATATATATATATATATATATATATATATATATATATATATATATATATATATATATATATATATATATATATATATAATATAAACGTAATGTAATAATATTTAGTATTTTAATAGTAATATTTAATATTTTCACATCTAGGGGGAAAAAAATTGTAATTTGTACTACTGTCTGTTCAAAATAAATGAAAGGAAACCGAGCATGGTAGATTTGTTTTTGTTTTTTTCCTGTTGTACCGAAATCGTATCGAACCGAGGTATGTACCGAACCGTGACATCTGTGTACCATTCCAATATATATAGATATATAGATATAGATATTTACATGTATATAGATATATAGATATTTACATGTATATAGATATTTATATGTATATAGATAGATAGATATTTATATGTATATGGATAGATAGATAGATAGATAGACATTTATATAGATATATAGATATTTACATATATATGTGTGTACTGATACATGACAGAGAAAGAAAAATGAACATAAAAAGTAAAAGTCATCCGGAAACAGGCAATTAGAGTTTTTGTGAAAATCTAGGCAAAGGCTTCCAGAGTGAAGATTGTATTTTTGATAAATTCAGTGAACTGTAAAAATGGAATTGCGATACACTGAATGGAGCAAATGATTGAATTTTGCTAGCTGATTATAGTAGAATTCAGATGATTCTGATCAACTTGCAAGACACATTCCTCCAAACCTCCAGACTTTAAAAGCACGTACAACATCACGATGCAGTGAGAGTGGAAAAGAAGCAATTCAAGAGAGCTTCAAGCCTTGCAGCATTGAGGGAGACACATTAGCTCAGCGAGGGGGAAAATCTCTCTCGTGGTTTAGTGCTTTTCCACAGACCTCGCTGTGCTGCCACTCTGAGCCTGTTTGAAGATGATGGTTCTTCAGTGATGCTGTCTTCATTTGGCCCGAGTCAGTGTGTGTGCAAAACAGGGCCCGTATTCACAAAATATTTTATCTTAGCACTAAGAGTTCTCCTAAGTAGCAGTAAAAGTTTTTAGCTAAGAGTTTTTTCTTAAAAGCTATTCACAAAGCTGCTGAGACAAACTTTTACTGAGGAATGGAGAGAAGTCTTAAGCTAAGAGTAAGGGCGGGGTTGACCTCGTTGCTATGGATGATGTCAGCTTACTTACTAAAAATGCACTGATAGGGGTCTCTGTCAGAGATTGATTGTTGGAAATATTGTAGAGCGCAATATTTTGTTGCCATATTCAAATAAAGGTTTTAAAGTAAAATAAAATGTTAATTGCCACAGTCAAATAAAAATTTTAAAATGCAGGCTAAGTCCAATAATTAAACAAGTATATGTTCAGCTAAATGTCAGCCTCTTGCATGTATGCTTCTCGTAGTGGATATGCATATAAACGGCTTTTTAATTAACAGAGTAGAATAATCATGGCCAGGGTGCGATTTTGTGAAAAAAAAAAAAAAAAAAAAAATAAATAAAATTATAAAAAAAAAAGAAAAAGCAGAGGGGGGATGCTTTTGAAAACTTTTTTCTTTCCAGGGTAAGGTTATAACCTAACCTAATGTTAGTGTGATCTGTTAACAATGCACATCATAAATCTGTCTTTTTAGACAAGTAAATGGGTGTCACGTCATGAAATGTTTTTAATACGACGGAAAATGTATTCAAGGTGATCACAATTTAATAAAAACATAGGCATATTGTAGCCTAATGATTTTATTTCCTTGGTGATTCAAAAAATGAATACATTATACAGAGAAAGCGAGCAAAGAACAGTATCAACAGAGCTTTATGAAAAACCGAGTCAGTAAACCATTGCTTCGTAAAATGATTCACTCTTTCGAAGTGCTTCAATCGTGAGTCATTTGTTTCATAATGAGACTTCAGAGCGCATTTCACGAATCATTTTATCTCCACCGGGGATAAAAATAATTCAACAGAGGCAGGGATGCATAGACCAGAATCCCCCCCATTCCTCCCGGCAAATCACACCCTGATCATGGCTGATAGTAAGACATGTAAACGTAAAAGAAAACCAAACTGGATGCAAGAACAGCTGTTACTTCTTCCCCAACTGGTTAATGAAAAGGATATAATCAAAGGAAAATTTGGAGTTGGGATAACCTCCAAACCCTAAAGGTGATACCTTTTTAAAAGCTCATTATCATCAAATGTTTCTAAAATGTTTATATTCTGAGGCAGATTGCCGGAAACAGCCATTTTAGGATAGTTGTGAATTGGTCTTAGTGACATAAGAGTCCTCTTCACTGCTCCTAACGTTTCACAGATTTAGGAGCTAGTTTTAGCGCTAAAACACTTTGTGAAATACTCTTAGAGCAAAAATTTAGGAGTCCTAAATTTAGGTCTGACGCTCATTATTTTTAAGATTTTCTCCTAAATCGGCAAGTTAGGAGCTACTTTTAGCCTTAAGATGTTTTGTGAATACGGGCCCAGATATCATAATCATCAGCTTTCTTTTCTTCCTTCCTCTTTTTCTGTGCTCCAGGGATATCTCTTCATCTCTGTGCTGGTGAACAGTAACAGTGAACTGATCAGATTGATTAACAATGCCATCAAGAACGACCTGTCCAGCCGAAACCCCACCTTCATGTGTCTGGCTCTGCACTGCATTGCCAACGTGGGCAGCAGAGAGATGGCCGAGGCCTTCGCCGGAGAGATTCCTCGCATCCTTGTGGCTGGGTGAGCAACTTTGGGCTGGAAGGATTGAGTGAGAGGGCAAAAGTTAGGGATTTAGATGGAAGAACCTTGCATGAGGAGAAGAAGAGGATTAAAAAAGGAAAAAAGGAAGTGTGTATTTGTGGTGTCACGTAAAAGTGAAATGATGCTTTCTTGTGTTTAGTATCAGAGATTATGATTTGGGTTTTTAGTGCCAGTTATAGCCTATACTTTATACTATATATAAATTTGCTTTACTCTAGCAAGTCACTGTAGGCATTGTTTTTGCTATAGATGGCTGATGTAGTTCCTATTCTAATGACAGGGACACGATGGACAGTGTAAAGCAGTCAGCTGCTCTCTGTCTGCTCCGTCTGTATAAGACCTCCCCAGACCTGGTGCTCATGGGAGAATGGACCTCTAGAGTGGTGCACCTGCTCAATGACCAGCACATGGTGAGTCTGGCACATAGAAACCACAACCTCATGATGTTAATACACATATCTGTTGATGTATGTAAGATATACACATTTATATATCAACATGTTTTTTTTGTGGTTGTTGCATTTTAAAGGGGTTCTTACTGATTTCTGATTCTGTTCTTTTCTCAGGGTGTGGTAACTGCTGCGATCTCCCTGATCACCTGTCTCAGCCAGAAGAACCCAGATGAGTTCAAGACCTGTGTGTCGCTTGCTGTGTCACGACTCAGCAGGGTGAGTGAGTGTGTGTGCATGCACGTATGTGTTTATTTGAGCCTATAGGCCAGAGATTTCTGAACGGGCAGCACAACTGTAAGATTGATAATAATAAGAAATGTTTCTTGAGCAGTAAATCATCATATTAGAATGTTATACATATATATTTTTTAAATGGTAATAATATTTCACAATATAACTGTTTTACTATATTTTTGATCAAATGAATGGATCCTTGGTGTATATTTAACTTAAATATAAAATGTTCATTCAGTGTAAAAAGAATAACAATAGAAATATTTCATAGATTAACATTTAAAATTGGTTGGGTTAACATTTTTTTATAATGCATTACTTGTGTTAAAGTGCTAATTTTTTGTACTCACAGCTAAAGTCTGTTGTTGGTTCATTTTGCTAGCTTTTCATAGTTGTGTAGCAGGTTTTTTTATTTGTTTATTTGCGATGTTTTGCCACTTAAAATCACTTGACAGCAATTTTATGAAATTCTCAGTTCTTTGCAGCCCCAGATTCATGTGTTCTTATCTTTGATTCGTTCTTGTTTTTTTTTTTTGTTTGTTTTTTTTCCCATTCTCAGATTGTATCTTCAGCCTCCACTGATCTGCAGGACTACACCTACTACTTCGTTCCTGCTCCATGGTTGTCCTGCAAGCTGCTGCGACTTCTGCAGTGCTACCCACCACCTGAGGACGGTGCCGTGAAGGGACGGCTGGTGGAGTGTCTGGAAACTATCCTCAACAAAGCCCAAGAGCCACCCAAATCCAAGAAGGTTCAGCACTCCAATGCCAAGAATGCCATCCTATTTGAAGCCATTTCTCTGATCATTCACTATGACAGGTGCAAGTTGCCTCCATTTCTTTTTTTCTTTTTTTTACCCCCTTTAAAAACGCACAGATCATTTTAGGTACAATTTTCATACATATGGATTCATGAGTGATTTATATAAAAAATGGTTCTTCTTGTGTATTTCTTAAATAGTCGCTTTGTTTATAATGATCTGATGAGTGTTCCAATGATTCTATCTGTATTTAGCATTTATCTGTAGTGTTCAAACTCTCTTCATGGCCTGTTTCTCAACAGCGAGCCGAATCTTCTTGTGCGGGCATGTAACCAGCTGGGGCAGTTCTTACAGCATAGAGAGACCAACCTGCGGTACCTGGCCCTGGAAAGCATGTGCACCCTTGCCAGCTCCGAGTTTTCCCATGAGGCAGTTAAAACGCACATAGAGACAGTCATCAATGCCCTGAAGGTAAATGGATAGATTCTGCATTCTTACAAAAGTTCTCTCTTTTTTGCAGCAATAAAAAGGCTTTTTAATGGCAGATTCATCCTTTTATTTTTCATGGACAATGTTTATAACCATTTAATTCTATTTATTCTGCTGGCAGACCGAGAGGGATGTCAGCGTGCGTCAGAGAGCTGCTGACCTCCTCTATGCCATGTGTGACCGCAGCAATGCCAAGCAGATTGTCGCCGAGATGCTGAGTTACCTGGAGACAGCTGACTACTCCATCAGAGAGGAAATGGTGCGTCTCTCTTCATATCTTCCATGTCTCTTCAGTCACAGGTCGTTGTTTTAATGTGTGACTGCTGTGTCTGTAGGTACTGAAGGTGGCCATCCTGGCAGAGAAATATGCAGTAGACTACTCCTGGTATGTGGATACCATTTTGAACCTAATCCGCATTGCTGGGGATTACGTCAGTGAGGAAGTGTGGTACCGCGTCATCCAGATCGTCATCAACCGTGACGATGTGCAGGGATATGCAGCCAAGACAGTCTTTGAGGTAAATGACACCAGATGTTCAAATTGTCACTTCTTATGCACATTCAGAAAATTGATTTCCACCATCATTACCATACTTCATGCAACTCTCTTTGTTCGTTTTTTTTTTTTTTTTTCAATTTCCACAGGCTTTGCAGGCTCCAGCTTGTCATGAGAACATGGTAAAGGTTGGAGGCTACATCCTGGGAGAGTTTGGTAACCTTATTGCTGGTGATCCTCGTTCCAGGTGAGCGTTTTCTGACTTCACGCTTTGGACGTGTTTTTAATCTTATTGCTCTACTAATGTTGTCCTCTTTTTCTTTTTTACTTTCTTTTTCTTTCATCTTTCCTATAATCTGAAATTCATCAAATTGTTCCCTCTCATCCCACCTCTGTTCTTCTATCTCACTAGTCCTTTGGTTCAGTTCAACCTGCTCCACTCTAAGTTTCACCTGTGTTCAGTCCCCACGCGCGCCCTGCTGCTTTCTGCCTATATTAAGTTCATTAATCTGTTCCCGGAGACAAAGAGCACCATTCAGGAAGTGCTGCGCTCCGACAGCCAGATCAGGAACAGTGATGTCGAGCTGCAGCAGAGAGCTGTGGAGTATCTCAAACTGTCCTCCATCGCCAGCACTGATGTCCTGGTGAGATCACGCTCTTTTGCACGCACTTTGTTGATTTGTCTAACCATTTATTTGCATTATCATCTGTGTCACTGTGTGTAACTGTAGGCCACAGTGCTCGAGGAGATGCCTCCATTCCCAGAGAGAGAGTCGTCCATCCTGGCCAAGCTGAAAAAGAAGAAGGGACCAGGAGCTGTATCTGTGAACGAGCTAGAGGAGGGAAAGAGAGAGGGAGGAGAACTCAATGGAGGGGGAGAGAGAGGAGGGGACAGCTCTGCCATTGCTGCATCTAATGCTGTGAGAAACACAAACATAGATAAAACTGCTTTGAAATTTTTATCTGTGCACTACTGTTAAAAAGTTGGGGGTCAGTATGATTTATTTTTTTACGGCAAGGATTGATTAAATTGATCAAAATTGACAATTTATAGTTTTACAAAAGATTTATTTTTCAAATAAATGTTGTTCATGTGAACTTTCAATTCATTGAAGAATCCTGAAAAGTTAGCAGCAAATCAGTATATTAGAATGATTTCTGAAGGATCATGTGACACTGACGACTGGAGTATTTGGATTTTCCATCACAGGGATGAGATTCATTTTAAAATATATCAAAATAGAAAAATATTTTTTAAATTGTAATATTTCACTATAATAGATGTAATAGTAATGTGTTCAGAAGAATCTTGGTGAGCATAACACACTTCTTACAAAAACATTAAAAATATCTTATTGACTCCAGACTCAGTGTTGCCAACTAATTTTCAGAGAAAGTTACTATTTGAGCTACAGGCTTTCCTGTAGCTCAAATAGTTGAGCATGGCGCTAGCAACGTCAAGGTCATGGGTTCGATTCCCAGGGAAAGCAAGAGCTGATAAAATGTAGAAACTGTAACTTGAATGCAATGTAAGCCGCTTTGGATAAATGACGTTGTGATGTCATTTCACGATGACATCATTGCGTAATCACGACGCAAAATTGTCACAACATCAAATCTCAGCAAAAAATATATTTTATATTTGTTGATTTTGATTGGTTTGTAAAATAATATGCATAATATTAAAATAAATAACTATATTTTTAAATACATTGAATTATTGAACGTTTACACATTTTTGAATATTTACAATTTAAGTTTTTTTTTAATAGCTAGTAAACTAGAAATTCTACACATTTCCAACAATTATGCTTTAAGCAATGTTTTAAGTAGTTAATATGCTACACTCTAAGAAAAGTCTGTAAAAACAGGGCACAATCTACTATGTTAATATGAAAGAATTTTCCGTATTGGTTTTTTTACCTGCATTTTAAATTACGCATTGTGTTTTCGTGTTACATGGTTACAAAGGATAATGTCCAGGAAAATTACTAGTATCTTTTCCATTTTCCTTAGAGTGTACTAACTGATCAACAATCGCAGGTACAAGCTACTAACAAAGTGCATCATAAATGAACAATTATTAAATTATTATTATTATTATTATTATTATTATTATTATTATTAAATTCAACAATTGCAAATAGCAGCTAACTCAATTCACGTGATGTGTGTCCTACTAGGCATCTTTGGTTTCCTCTTTTTGTGTCATTTGGATAGAAAATGCGTGCCTTTTTATTGTCGGAGTCACTTATCAAAAGTTGCTAAAAGTTGCCAAATAAATTTTAAAAATTGCAAAATTTGTTGCTAGGTGCTTTTGGAAGAAAAAGTTGCTAGGGTAGTCTGAAAAGTTGCTAAATTTAGCAACAAAATTGCTAAGTTGGCAACACTGTCCAGACTTTTGAATGGTAGAGTATAGTAAGCCTTTTGGCTATAAACATTGGGTCTGGTCCACTTTGCAGCTTACTCTGGTCAAGAACCACCCACTTAAGAAAAGAAAGGCCTGTCTGACTGATATTAAAGGGATAGTTCACCTACAAATGAAATTTGTCATTTACTCACCCTTGTGTTTTTCCAAACCTGTATGAATTACTTTCTTCTACTGAACACAAAAGAAGATATTTTGAAGAACGTAGGTAACCAAACAGTTGCTACTAGCAAAAAATGATGACAGAATTTTTACAGTTCTGGGTGAACTATCCCTTCAAGAGTGATTGATCACATTTAGTTTTGTTTTTCCATGCTTTTTAGGACCAAGTTTATCTGTGATAGCTGATAGCACAATAATAGACTGGCATGATCAAAATTTCTGCCCACCTAAACAGAATAAGCACAGACATTACTCAAAAAAAAACAAAAAAAAAACAAAGCACAACATACCATTCTATTTGTGAATGTCATGCTACCCAGAGTATTTTTCCACTAATATGGCAAACATTGCCAAATAAAAGTTTTTCCTCAATATTACTCATTTTATCAACCCAGTAACTTGTAGATACGACTTTATTTCCCGTCAGACTGGCTTATCAGATTTGAGAACAGGCATCTCTTATCGTTTTTGTGAGCAATATGCATCAGATGGTCAGTGCATGTACTGTGGGCAGTCTGTGGGCTGAGGCTGAGACTAGTACGTGGCAGACTTCAGCCGTTGGAGCCATGCACACATATTTGCATTGTACAGGGAAGTGAGTCAGCAAATACAGAACAATCCCTAAGAAAACACCCACCCACTGAACACATCCTGATTCAAATGCTTTCTAATTAGACATTCAGCTCTTTAACATGTCTTTATTAAACCAAAATCAAATGTAATGAACTCTCTCTTTCTTTTAGTCCACTCCGTCCCCATCTGCCGATCTGCTGGGGCTCCGCACGGGTCCCCCTGTTACCGCTGCCGCTCCCAGCGCAGGCAGCTTATTGGTCGATGTTTTCTCAGAGGCTGGCGTCAATGATGATGGCTTTCTGAGGTAAATAAGGATCTGGTTCATTAGCATCCTGTTTTCAGTCCGTTGTGCATTTATTGCTTTAACTGAAGTGAAGTGCACTAATATTTTAACCTGTTCAGAGCTCGTATATACGTCCGTCAAGCTTTCTGCTCTTCTGTCGTTTCACTTTCTACTGCTCGTTCTTATTGTCTTCCTCTCTGTGTGTTGTGTAATCTTGTGTCCTTTATCTTGCTGCGTATGTGACTGTCTTTCTCTTTTCTTGCCTCTTTTTTCCCTCTTTCTCTTTCCCTCCCTTTTCCATCTCCCTCATTTTGGTGTGTGTGTGCACACATGTTTGTGTGTATGCGTGAACGTATGTGTGTCTCACGTCCTTGCTTTTCATTGGACGATGGCAGTGATCTGGAACCCCCCACTGAAAGCTCTGACTCCCTATTGGCTGAGGGTCCTGGTGACTCTGAGTAAGGGGCCAGTGGTAGACTACGGTGTCAATATGTTACAGCAAAACTTATTGACAGTCAATAGTCATATATAAACACTTAACTTTTTGGTTATTTATAGATGTTGTTGTGTTAATGTGTTCTTTTCTGTTTGTGTCTGTGGAGTATTTTCTATTTGTGTGCTGTCTGGTGGTATTATTAATTGCTAACATTTTATTGGCCGCGGATGTAATGCCGGTACTAACCTCTGCCTTTGTCTCTTTCTCTCCTCTTTCTCGCTACCTACTTTGGCTTCACTCTGCACTTCTTCTCTTTTTACTGGCTCACCACTTTCAAACATCTTTAATCTGTTTTAACCATCTGTGCCTTTTCACACTTAACACTTCTCACCCCTCTCTTCATCTCCTGGGGCTGCTCTTCTCTGTCTGCATCCTTCGCTTTCGGTCTCTCAGCTCTGCTCCCCCCTCTGTGGTCTCTGAAGATCCTGCTCCTCCTCTGCCTGAGTCAAACGAACTGCTCAACAAGTAAGAGCTCACTCGCCCACTTCACTCTCTCCATTCAGTCAAACAATCATTTCTCATATTATTTCTTCTCTTGTATTGGAAGACAGAATGCAAAATAGTTAAAAATAACCACAGACAAATGTTGTTGTTTTTTTTGTTTAATAAAACTGTTAATCTTAAGCATGTAGTATGGGAGCTGCTAATCAATAATTTTTTTTGTCAAGTATACACAAAGTCTGGGTGGATCAGTAAGATTTTTTTTTTTTTTTGAAAGAAATACTTTATTATAGTAATCGAAAGTATTGAAAGATATTTTTAGTGTTAGAAAAGATTTCTATTTAAAATGCTGTTCTTTTATGTATCTTGTCTTTATTTATTTATATATATATATATATATATATATATATATATATATATATATATATATATATATATATATATATAATTCTTTATAGAATGTTTTCAACAGTGATAATCAGAAATGATTCTTGAACATCAAATCAGCGTGTTTGAATGATTTCTGAAGGATCATGTGACACTGAAGACTGGAATAAAGACTGCTGAAAATTGTCAAAGGTTTAAATTAAAATGCAACAGTTATTTTAAATTGTAATGTTTGACTGTGTTTTGATCAAGTAAATGCAGCATCGGTGAGCATATGAGACTTCTTTCTGAAACATTAAAAAAAAAACCTTACAGACCCCAAACTTGTGAATGACTATATGCAGAGAAAATTAATGATTTATTTATTTAATGTTGGGAAATGCTGTCTTATATTATGTTATTCTGACAGCTCCGATTTGTAATCTCTATTGTGGCTATTAATTATGGGGACCAAATTATACATTTAAATGAAAAAATGATCAAATCAAAGTCAGCAGTAAGTCGGCACTCACTCAAAATCTCTGTGTCAATGAAACCAATAGCATGTGTCTGCTTGCACATTGTGGATACTACTGTTAGATATCCCATATAAGCTTCATGGCTATATTTGTGCTAATCACTAGTTCACAGCTCCAATACATATTTTTAATATTTTATGAGATGAGACCATGGCACTACAAGGTAAACAGCGGTCGGGAGCATTGAGGTCTTTTTTTTTTTGCTTAGGCTTCAGGTTACAATCTCTTGTCTCTGTTGTCACCATCTCAGTACCCACCCTCCTCTCAGTGTCTTATGCTGCATTCACGTGCTCCTCGGATGGTTTCCTTAAGGCGAAGTCATTGTTCCAGTGTTGATTTGCATGGCTTTACTTGCCTATTAGAGTGAATACATGCTACATTTTTTTATATAACTGAGTCCCTTAGCATGGACAGAAACTAATTATATCATTTACTAACACTGTTGGTAATTACCTGTTTTACTAATGGTCACAAACTCCCATTATAGATCAAATAAAAAATTGGAAGTGCGTTTTCCAGGTGAATTTGCCCGGTGGGCAGATCATGGTTTAGATTTTTCTGACAACACATGAATGCACCATTACAAAACCAGTACCATTTCTGGCTGTCCCCGCATGTTTGTCTGCCTCACACACACACTTATCTCTTGCCCTCAGGTTTGTTTGCAAGAACAATGGAGTTCTGTTTGAGAATCAGCTGCTACAGATCGGCATAAAATCTGAATATCGCCAGAACCTGGGTGAGTCACAACATCTGCAAAATTGTAATTGCATCATCTAGAGGTCCATGTCAGCAGACTTCTGGACTATGTCTTTAAGTTTATTGTATTTTAACCTGTGTTTATGAGAGACTGTAGTTTCAGCGTATGCATTTTATTTTTATCCTGTTGTTTTAGCATTATAAAATCCTGAAAGGGATGTTACATTGTTAATATTTGACTTGATATTCAAAATGCATTTGGGTTAAAGATGAGATGTCTTATTTTAGTGCCTACATAAAATGTAATTTACAAAAGATACTTTATATAAATAGATAACCTATTAAATGCAAAAAGTGTCTACTTTAATGTTTGAAATAACTTTTGTGAAATGTCAAAATATGGGTGAAATAATATTCCATCATCATTCAGCGTGACGTATTTATGTAAAAATGAAACAACATAGTTATTCTTACCTGTGCTTATTAAAATATATAAAAGAAAAAGTGATCATGCTAAATTTGATCATATTTTAAATGATTAAAATCTTGCTGACAAATGGGTAAAACCTAGTGATTTATAGGATAGTGGCAAAGATTGGTAAAGATTTAAATTTTCAATTAATTAGTTTTTGGGGGCTGCACTGTGATCCTTATTTAATGTCATCTAATGATTCATGCCTTGGTGTATAAACTATTGTTACACTGAATGTCATTTTAGTGGGTTTCCTCTGTTAATCACAGTAAAAATATATGATAGTCATTATTTTACAATATAAAAAAGCTGTATTGAACCTTGGATGCTTAAACACCTTTTCATCTTTGACCTGTGTCTGTTGTCTTTCCTCGCAGGGCGGATGTATCTGTTCTATGGCAATAAGACGTCAGTGCAGTTTGTAACTTTCACGACCGCAGTCACCTGCCCAGGAGAGCTACAGTCTCATATCCTTCACATCCACACATGAAAACACGTTCATTCTTGCTTACACACATTGTGTTTTTGTCATGTACATTATCAGAGTGTGTTGGTTGTTTGTTTATCTCCTTAACTGGTCCCACAGCTCAATGTTCAGGCTAAACCAGTGGAGCCTCTCATAGAAGGAGGTGCTCAGGTGCAGCAGGTCATCAACATTGAGTGTCTGACTGACTTCAGTGATGCACCACTGCTCAACATCAAGTTCAGGTAACAGATGCAAGCATTTAAACGGTTTATGACCATGAGTCAGCATACACAGATTTACTTGGCTGTTGTGCTGTTTCAGGTATGGCGGAGCTCTCCAGAATCTCACGCTCATGCTGCCTGTTACCATAAACAAGTTCTTCCAGCCCACAGAGATGGCATCACACGACTTCTTTCAGCGCTGGAAACAGCTCAGCCAGTGAGTGTTTGTGTGTACACAGAAGACAAATTACTGTATACATGCATCACAAACTGTTCTCTAAATGAGAAACATGCTAAATTCCCTTCTCACAGGCCTCAGCAAGAAGCACAGAAGATCTTCAAGGCCAATCATGCCATGGACACCGAAGTGCTCAAAGCAAAGGTGGGTTTACACAACTTCATACCGACTTTGTAATGCCATACTAATCTGCTGTGTACTGTACACTATACTATATACTGTACACCGGCTTCTGTTTATTTAATAGCTAGTAAATCAGTAATCATTTTCAAACAGTAGTATGCAAAATTGTCACATGACATGATCACATTTATTGTTTAATTCAGTGTCCAGTTATCAGTTGTCTCAAAAATAATTTTTTTTTTTTGCATTTTTTTTTTTTTTGTATAAAAATGTTAACTTAAGATCAATAGAATTGTGATTCAAGAATAGATAATGGCTATATTAATTTAAGTTCGTTCTTCACAGGAAAATGGACGATCAAGTCACATGCATTGTATTGTGGGATACAGTTCCCAGTATATTATGCACTATATCAGGGGTGTCAAACTCAGTTCCTGGAGGGCCACAGCCCTGCAGAGTTTTGTTCCAACCCTGCTCCAACACACACATACTATGCAGTTTTCAATTAAGCCTTAATGACTTGATTAGTTGGATCAGGAGTGTTTAATTAGGGTTGCATTTAAACTCTGCAGGGCTCCGGCCCTCCAGGAAGTGAGTTTGACACCCCTGTTGTAGATTATCTGGTGTTTTTTTTCTCTTGACCAATGAATCAAAATATGAGTGTAGGGGGGCAAAGGAAGAAATAAATGAACTATAACTGAACAAATCCTATACTATAACAAATCCTTACTAAAAGAACTCTTCCTGCAAACTGGCATGTTTTACAGAATCCAAAAAACAAAAGTAAAAAGTAAATTGTCTCTTTCGTCTGTCATCTCTGACATGATTTTGTGACAGAAGTAGCTACGTGCTGCATCGTTGTCTTTTCCATCTGTATTACAATAGGTGGCAACCAGTCTTAAGGTGCAATATTAACATGATATTTCATTGTTTAAATATATATTGGTAATCGCTGATGCCGGTGTATTGCAACATCCCTATGCTAGAATTGTAAGATTAGTATGGCAGAACGTTACTTTAGTTATAGCCATTCAGTTTAGAGGGGTGATGTTATTCCTGTAGAATTTATGTACAGATGAGCCTACTTAATTTGATTTTCGTCTTGTTTTGTCTTTCATCTTTTCCATTCACCCATCTGTTTCATAGTTACTGGGATTGGGCATGGCTCTCTTGGAGAATGTGGATCCGAACCCAGAGAATTTTGTGTGTGCTGGAGTGATCCAAACCAAGGCCCAGCAAGTGGGTTCTCTGCTAAGACTTGAGCCCAACGCACAAGCTCAGGTATGAACAGACATTCGTTTTAAGCAAATATGTATCCATATTACACAATCAAAAGCAAAGGAAAACAACAAAGAAATGCCACAAGCATCAAAAGTCCCTCCCTGCTGCTATGGAGCACAGACTTCTCACCAAGTCAGTTTATTGCATCTTACTGTTGTCTGTGTGTCTCTGTGCCTGCTGATGCAACTCAAGTCTGGGGAGCAGGTAACGCATTCATCCTGCCACCCCTTTCAACTTAAACCACCTCCCATCCTCCCTCCCTCCCGCTCTTGTGATTCACTCTGGTAGTAAAACCCAGTTGATTTGGCGTTGACAGCAGCATCCTTCTCTTTGTATCTGTGCAGTTTCCTTTGTCCATTGTGCAAGTTTACATTTAGTCTCTCTGTATCGGCAGTAAGGATCAGACACGCATTCAGACAGCAGAATGAGCGTCTGTCTGCACAATTGATGTCTTTCTCAGTTATTTGTGTTTCTGTTTACATTTTGTAGCGCTCTTTATTCTCTTTCTCTCTCTCTCAGATGTACCGGTTAACCGTGCGCAGCAGTAAGGACACTGTCTCCAAGCGTCTTTGTGAGCTGCTGGCAGAACAGTTCTAGAAAGTGATCTAGAACCGACACCCAGACCAGCGTTCCTGAGAGACCCCAGAATAAAGAATCTACAAAACGCATTCATGCATAAGGGAAAAAGTAGCTGTCAGTCTTTGGCAGCCATATTACTGTCCTTCTGATAATGATTATTATTATTACTGTTGTTATCATCAGCGCTGCCCTTTCTTGTTTTTTTCGGTGTTTACCTGTGTGTGAGCAATGGAGCGAAAGGAAGCGTGCATGTGTTTTTTTTTCGTACATGCGTGAAAGAGTCATGGTGATAGTTCCGTTCTCCGTCCTGCCTGTTCAACGATCAACTCCTGTGCTTGTGTGTGTGTGTGTGTGTGTGTTGTGGGTTGAGGGGGGAGGGAGAAAAGTAAAGCAAAAAGATTGAAGTGGAGCAAGTCTTCCCTCTCTCCCGTAATATCCGCAAAGTTTCAACCGCAAAAACTGCACATTAGCTGTTTCTTTGGAACATTCCCTATAAGACTATTAGCAGGACAAGAAAACACAATCTCAATACACTAACGCAACGGCACTTCCCTAAAAGAGGTCAGAATCACTAACCCCCATTGCTTTCTCTCTCATTTTCCTCCTCAACTGAAATCGGTCACATCCAGAGCCATTGGTGTACATAGAAAATTTAAAAAAAAAAAAGAGAGATTCCACATGCATTTCCAGTTTATCGCACCATACGTACTTTCCTTCCGACGTAGAAATGGCCAGTGCACTTTAAGAGGCTTTGAGAGGAAAGGCTTTTATAGTCCCACCCCCTTTTTCCTGTTCTTGTCCTATGTATTCAGTACTCGTCCTGACCCCCATATCTGACAATGTTTATTGAAAAAAAAAAAAAAATCTCTATATATAAATATATATAAACCATGTAAATGATTACCCTTCATGGATGCATTTGTATGTCTCTTTCTTGTTTTTGATAGTGGTATATTGTCAGTGTGTTTGTATGCTTTCTTAAATGGTCTAATGTTTTTGCTCTTGTTTTGGACATTCCATTCTGTACTACGAGTGAATGGGCATAACGTTTCAGGTTAGTCGTACAGTGTTAAGCGAACTGGGGAGGAACTAGAATCAGAAAGAGGAAATGAAGCAGAGGGAGGGTCAGGTCCACCAGTGTGTGAGTTTCTGCACATGAAGAGTGCAACTGTTGTGGACCCTCATGTAAATGTTTTTTTTTTTTTTTTTTGTAATATTGTAAAAAAAAAAAAAAAATATCTGGAGGACAACATCTTCCAGCACAGTTATTGACTGAAATGAATAGTAGATAGTGGTTACCTCATTACTAAATCCTTACGCAACACACGCACGCTATTAACTTTGGTGAGTGGCCACAGCTGGAGACCCATATTTTCTTTTGCAGCGATGAAACCTGGGAAAGCACTTAGTTCGTGAAAAGTCGTCACAGGCATGCAGTTGTACACACATTCTTAGGCTTAGAGGACGGGGGCTTAAGGGGGAGCACTGGACCAAAGCAGCTGCCAACTGTCAATCACATACAGGGATCATAACAATTTTGGTCAGCATTGTTTGGTGAGCGAGTGTGTGGTGTTATTCTGTGTGATCCATGTGAAACATATAATAGAATTTATGCGACATTGTCATATTAGTTGAGCTGGGGGTCACGCTTCCCTCGATGCAGTGATGCAGTACTGGGGACATCGTCATTGTAGTTGATTAGGTCACAGTCATGGCGTGTGTGTGTTTCTGTGTGCGCGCGTGTCTATGCAGTATCCGCTAGCTAATGCAGCCCCGGTGTATCGCTGTTCAACCTGTCAGATACCTGTGTTAGATTAAATTTACTCTGTACTGAATAATGTGAAAGTAAAATTATGCCATATACTCGAACCAGGTGTTTTCTTTGTGTGTGGTAGGGATGGGCACAGAGATCAGGTGGGCTGACAGCTGAATCTCACACATGCACAAAGCACAAAATAGGTCATTGTCTCTCAGCACAAGGTATAGGCCCTACTCCATCTCTAAGATGTAAAGTTGGCCATGACATGGGTTTAAAAATGTAACAACGGTAAAAAAAAAAAAAAAAAAAAGTTAAATGTTTACCAACCTTGACACTATTTCATTCTGATTAGAAATTAGTTTTTTTTGTTTGTTTGTTTTTTAGGATTTATACAGCTAACAGTACTGTAATGGTGGGTTGAAAAAATGCTGTCAATTTTAATAGAAAATAAATATACATGTTCTACGTCTGTTATTTGTTTCACAGTGTAACTCATATTTCTGGACACCCTAAATATGATTTATACTGTGAAAAATACAGATTAATATTAAGTTCATGATTAGGTGGGCCTAATCTATCCAGGAAGCCAATATGAGTCCCTGGACCAGTCAGAAGGGTCAATTGTTTTTTAAAATTGAGATTTATACATCATCTGAAAGCTGAATAAATAAGCTTTCAATTTGTGAAAATTGAAAAAATCAAAATATCGAGAAAATTACCTCTAAAGTTGTCCAAATTCAGTGCTTAGCAATGAATATTACAAATCAAAAATTAAGTTTTGATATATTTACGGTAGGAAATTTACAAAATATTTTCAAGGAACATGATCTTTACTTAATATCCTAAAGATTTTTGGCATAAAAGAATGACCCATACAATGTATTGTTGGCTACTGCTACAAATATACCTGTGATACTTAATGACTGGTTTTGTGGTCCAGGGTCACATATGCAGGATTTTCAAGATAATATCTTAGCAATTTCTTTCTCAATTTCATTCCATCAGAGTAAATAGCAGTTTTATTCCTTAATTTGTTAAACAGAAAATGCAGAACACCATTTTTGTAACCCAGGGTGGTATAGCAATAATACAGCTTATTAAATTAACATAAATCTAATTTTAAGTCTGTTGCAATTGAGTTTGTGTTTTGCAACCTTTGAAGCGAGACAAAAAAATAATTTGATACAGTCTGATAAAAACACGACATCATTGAAAAATATAATGTAATGTATGATTGTTTAATATCCTCCTGAGACCCAGAAAAAAGAAGCTTTGTGAATTTAGTATTTTTTCATGTCATTACATTGTTTAGAGCATGAGAAAAAAAAATAGAAAAATAACATTTTTGAAAAAATTAATTTTTTTCTATGTCCTCTGTCCTGTAAAACTTAAAATGGCACGAATAGACATCAAAAAGGTAAAAACAATGGGATTTTTTTTTAAGTCAATCAGTTTTTAGGTTCCAGGATTTTTTTATGCGAAACTTTAAGGATGATTCTCAACTATGTTATAAAATATAAAACAAAATGATTTGATATACCGTTTTGTTTTATGCAATATGTAAAAAATTTCATAAACTGGTTTTCCCATTAAACACAGTGTATCTATACACTATCTAATTTGCATATTAATGTGTTGCTGTTGGGACAGCATGTTGAAAAAAAAAGAATTGTCATAATGAGAGTAATAATTGGTGAGATTTTCATAATATCTAATATTTCATAAGAATATTGATATATAATGTATTTTCCTATTCAATTGTTATGTCTCCCAAAATGCATAATAAACATGCTTTTAGTCCTGGTGTCCTCTACAGTGGACATGTATGAAATGATGTCCTGTTTCATAACAGGAAGTCATATTTGAATTTGAAAACCCATAACATTTTCCTGAGATGTTGCTTTATGACAAACAATGTGAAAATTTTTCAGATTTAAATGACAATTACAAAATTTAATCATATTTCTATAAGGATGTACAATTTTTCACTAAATTAATTTTAGCCATCTTTAAAGACTTAGGAGAGGGAGTGTTTATGCTGAAACTTCCAAACATTTGATATCTCTAAAAAGCCCTGAATGTGCTCTGTACAGAACATGCAGACTTCAAACTGAGACATGTGAGGTCTCAGAGAAATTCACTAAAATATAATATCCACTACAGAGGCAAAATCTCCCAAGCTGGGTCTCAGGAGGATATAGTATAAACATGATATCAATAGGTAAATGTGGACCAGTGAACTAAGTGTTCTGAATAATATATTTTGTTTACAAGAGAAGCACTGCTCGCATGGGACTTTGCACAGGAGCTGGCTTACAAAAACCTCTACAAGGATAGAAGCGTCTCGGTTGACGGATTACACACTCGATTTGCAAATGAAAGCGGCGTGTTCCTGTCTGAAAGGCTACAGAGAGTAAAACACGATTCATCACAATAAAAATGCCGAGGTCTTCAGGGCAAACTGATGATGAGGAACAAACGTGTGCCCGCGCGCGCGTGTCCGAGAGCAGCCCTGCGCGCTGATTGGCTGGAAATGACATCACATAGAATTGTCCTATTCTTAGCTCCTGGAAACTGGATGAGCTCATCTTTTTCGTCCCTCGCGCAGGTATAGACTCACAACAACAAACAATGTTAGACAGAAGAGAAGAGAGAGGAGCACGAGAGCACAGCCACCGAGAAGAGAGAGAGAGAGAGAGAGATCAAGGGACTGTTTATACTCAAACAGACTTCACGCGAGACACGCTTACTCTTGTTTATATTCACTACAGTCATCCAGCAGCTTCGTTGGACTTTTTCAACCTTTTTTGATTTCGTACGCACTCTATAACTGACTGAACTGGTGAGTACCAGCTTTTAGTTTGTTGTGAAGAAGCCTAACTTGTATATCACCATTGTTAAATGCAGTTCGTGAAAACTTTAGGGATACAATTTGGCCTGATTTTAGGACTGTATATGTGTGTGTGTTCAGTGCGTCAGACTCAGGCAGTAATTTTCAGTGTATTTTTTTTTTCCTCCATAGGTTTTCGGATTATATAAACATTTACAAGAACTATTTCTTTTAAAAAAAAATCAAGAGATGGTCTACTACAGGGACAGTCAGTCCGAGAGGCCACCGCTGTCTCGTATTCTGCCGCATCTCTACCTTGGTGCAGAGACTGACGTAACGCAGGTATATTTACAATTATCTAACGATTCCTCGTGTTAAAGAGTACATAATCCTCTCTAAACCATATTAAAACTACATTTGCTACGTAAATTAGTTTATTTGCATATATATTTGCTACAGTAGTTTGTTCTCGTCAGTGTTTTGCAGAACAATTAAGTTGTTTTCTCACCTCTCACCCGTTGTTCGTACTCTCAGGATGGTTTGTCCGACCGAGGCATCTCATACGTACTAAGTGTGAGCCGATGCTGCCCACAGCCTTCATTTCTGCCCCAGTCCCAGTACCTCCGGATCCCCATAGACGACTCCCTGCGGGATGACCTGCTTCCTTGGATCCCTCAGGCGTTGCACTTCATTGGTGAGGGACCCGGAGTCCCACTGCTTACATCAGCCTGCATTTGCATCCCAAATGCATTACATCATTAATACATTTAGCATGGATGCACAGAGCTGTGACTATGGAAATAAATTTGTTTTGTCTGTGCAAAAAACATGAGGCTAATTTAAAACAGATCATTATTTTTATGCATCTGGTAGAAAATTTGGGGTTATAGGTGTCATTGCATGTATAATATATTTTAATAAAACAAATGAACTGTTTCAGATGGGGCCATGTCATGTGGCTGCTCAGTCCTGGTCCACTGTGCTGCAGGAATCTCCCGGTCTCCAGCACTTGCTGTGGCCTACGTCATGTATAGCCTGAAAATGGATCTGGATCATGCATACAGGTAATGTGCATATGTTGTTTTATTCTACTACCATTTTCTGTGTAAAAACTGTGAAATTTTGCATCAAAAAAAGGCAGATATGAAATTGGTGATAAAAGTGAGAATGATGTGTCAGTTTTTTTGTTTTCTTTCTTTTTATCATGAATGCAGATGATTCAACTAAGTTAATTATCATGATCTGATCATTTCTTTAGGTTTGTGAAAGAACGCAGACCCACAATTTCACCGAACTTTAACTTCTTGGGGCAGCTGCAGCTCTTCGAGGGAACACTGTCTTTGAAGAATAATAACACAAACCTTCACACTCAGCAGTCAGTCAAACCTTTGGATAACTGCCTACAGCCCACCAGTGAAAAAAACAACAGCAGTTCCACAGTGGCACTGTTAACTAACCTGAACCTTCAGAACAGCATGGACAGCAACTGTATTATTAATGGATGTACGGAGGATTCCAAACCAAATCTGCACTGTGAGAACAAGAACAACCAAATGGAAAATATTCAGAACCGAGGCCAACGCTGTGAGGTGATGAAGCCAGAGTTTACCTTATCTCTTTCAGAAAAGCTCGGAGCGCTCACTCTCCGCACCAATCCTGTAGAGGTACAAAGATCAGTCAACTTCACATCTCAGACACAGCAGGATGCACCAAAGTCCAACCTACCTAAGCCTACTTACCTTCAGATTCCGTCTCTAGCAGAGAAACGCAAAAGCCTTAGTCTTTCCCTAACACCAGTGAGTGCAGTTCCTCAGACTCACCAGAAGGGGTCATTAGTGAACAACTCTGATCTGAAGCAGAGCAGTTCCGCAGTTGACCAGACGGGGGCGATAGATAACCTGGTCAGAGTCAATATGGAGCCATCAGCATCAGAAACCAGAACAAAACCAAAAGAGCCAAAAGGGTTTATCAGCCAGGAGGCTTCAGCTAAACTCAGCTGCTCAAAATCACAACGAAGAAAGAGTAAACTAAACAGCAGTAACCCCAGAGCAAATACGGAGCAACAAAAAAAAAACCAAGTGAGCCATTCAAGCACAAGATCACTGAGGCAGACCCAGGGACCACGTGGTATTGTAACCTCTCCGCAGGAGCTTTTTGTGAAGGAGGTTACTGGTGGTGTTGAAGCAGTGGAGGGTATGTTTGGAGACCAGAGCCCCTTGTCTCCAGTCAGTCTTACAGTCAACAAAATACTGGACTGGGGCGAACGCATGCTGCTTGGGGTCCTACTTGGCCCACGTATTAAAGTGGGACAGGCTGTTTTGCCGTACAGATGTTGAAGAGAGATGTATGGACTGCGCTATTTAAAGATACAGGTGTAAACAAGGACTGTACACTGTATCTCCCTAATGATCCGAAGGAACTAAAATGAAGACAACGATACTATGGCTGAAAAAGCATATGTATGAGTGTGTGAATTCACTTATTTATTTAATGAAATTGCATGTTCCTCCAAGACTATTTGACAGACTCACGTCATCTGATGGACTGGTGATATGTGAATAAATGACTGAACATCTGCAAGAACAAATGCGATTTGTTCTATTATAATGCACAGCCTGCCTGTGACTTTATTTATTGAAATACACTGATAATTGTTATTTATAAAGGGGTATTTTGCAGGTGGAATTTTAACACTATAGCTTGTATTGAAAACAGTGTTCATTAAAGACAATTATTTTATTCTGTCTCATTGTCTCTTTCATTTTAGCGTTACTTTAGCAACTATTTGGTGAACTGTATAATAAAATGTTACTAAAAGACAAAATTGCTGTGAATTTGCCAGTTGATCAATACGGCAATGGTCCTCTTCCCTCTTAAAGGAATAGCTCACACAAAAATTTAAATTTGCTGAATTTACTCACCCTCCAGCCCTCCTAGATGTAGATGTTATTCCACGTGTTATTTCAGTGGAATAGATTTGGAGAAATTTAGCATTACACCACTTGCTCACCAATGGATCCTCTGCAGTGAAAGGGTCCACAAGCAATCCACGAGACTCCAGTGAATCATTTAACGTGAAGTGAAAACCTGTGTTTTTGTAATAAGTGCTTCATCTGTGCATATTGTTCTCCTCATTTAGGTGATATCATGGTTAGCGGTCTCTTATTTTAGCCCGAGCAGCAGATATAAATTAATTTATTGCAAACACGCAGCTTTTCACCTCATAAGACATTCACTGATGGACTGGAGTTGTGTGGATTACTTGTGGATTATTGTGATGTTTTTATCAGCTGTTTGGACTCTCATTCTGACGGCACCCATTCACTGCAAAGGATCCACTGGTGAGCAAGTTATGTAATGTTAAGTTTCAATAAATCTGTTCTGATGAAGAAACCAACTCATCTACATCTCGGATGGCCTGAGGGTGAGTACATTTTCAGCTAATTTTCATTTTTGGGTGAACTATTCCTTTAAGAAAACCATTAGTAATAAATATACATACAATGATTCATTGTTTTTTTTGTTTTTTTTTTAACATGCAGTAATTTATTGCAACCGTTTACTTAAATTTACTCCCCTTGGTTTAGTCACAATAAAGAGGAGTAACGTTTCCTCAGAAATGTTGGAAAGGCAGACAACTGGTGGGTGTCTCTAAAAACATTTTTTCTACACATGCAGTTAGTCACATCCTGGGAGGTTTTCGTTTAATACAAGCCAACTGATCCAGCATCCACATCGATTATCTAATCTAAACATTACGTTTTTATTCTTGTTATTATTGCTGTTATTATTAATATTAACAGTATTTTATTTTATTTTATTGCCGAAGTATCACCATAGTATCACAAAAGAATACACAGGAAGAACTTATGCAAATGTTAAAGTACTAAGAAGGAAAAGCACCAATTATAAACTAAAAAAGATACAAAACGTTACATCTGGACAAACATAACATTACATCTGGACAAACATCTCATTTCATATGTCGCATTTTTGACGACAAAATATTTTATTACTTATGTTATTATTTTTGTTTTGCCCTTTATTTTTATTTTTCTTATCTTATTTATAAGCTCAATAAAATCACAAGCTGAATAAAAAAATGACCAATGAATGCTGAATTAACGCTCAATGTAAACATCTACTGTAACGCAGACAAATCAGTCCCTTGGCCAAATATGGGAAAGACTATGCTCGAATTACACATTTATCATATAGCCTGCCTTCTATTGCGGAAACGCGAGCGTAGTAACAGCAGAATCGTTCATCGAATCCTGCGCATCAGCCAATCAGAACTCGCCGTGGCTCACCGATTACGAAATCAAGCGTTCGATGAGAACAACAACGCCTAAAGCCCCGCCCACTTCAGGCGTACGCATGAGATACACTCTGAGACGAAAAAAGTTGCCCCTGGTCATGAAAAAAAGCTATCGGAAGCAAGAGAGAGTCCAGAAATCACCAAGAAAAATCCAGAGGGCGGACATTCCTTTAAGCCTGGAATTCGCTTTTTATCTCCCAAAGCAAGATGGTTGTATCGCTTGTACAAAAGGAGAATTTGTAGGCTAAATCTTGCGGATATAGTCTATTAAAGTTGTCAGAGTATTCGCGGGTTGGTAGTGGACTAAGTTGTCTGACTTTCGAGTCGCTAACTTGCCACCAGAAGGCTAATTTACTCAAGGCGGCTGCGGAAGAAAGGTAATCGGCGATCATTGTCCAGACCAGCACGGTATTTGTTTTATTTCCTCTCTAGCGTTATCAATCTGCAAATGCTATTGTTTCGTACAGATTGAACCATGGAGATTGGACTATGATACATACTCGCCCAAAATCTGTAACATTGTAGCCTACTGTAGAGGTTTATCAGCGATGCCAGGCCTTGTACGGTCTTAAATCTTTATAATCGATGGAGCAACGTTATTCCTTTTAAAACATTTTTAGACGAATAAGAAGACAGGATTCGTGTTTTTATAACCTAATGTTTGATATTTGCAGGAGTACGACCATGTCGACTGAAGAAAGATATAAGTTGGTGGTCGTGGGAGGTGGAGGTGTGGGGAAAAGCGCCCTCACTATTCAGTTCATTCAGGTAAGTGTGTTTTTTAGGACTTTTTGTATGAAATAAAGATGTATTTATGGCGTAATATTGGGCAAATGCGATGTGGTAAGTATTACTGTAGGTGTGTTGTAAGATTGTGTGAAGTTCACAGTGCAGTGGGCTTTTCTCTGCATGTTCCTTCATGTTGAGGAGTTGGTGAACAACCAAAATGTTTTCTTTGTTTTCTTTCACAGTCGTACTTTGTGTCGGACTATGACCCAACCATTGAAGACTCGTACACTAAAATCTGCACCGTGGATGGAAAGGAGACACGATTAGACAGTATGTTGGAATTAATGTGTTTTTTATAGGAAGGAATGAGTGTTAAAAAGCTCCACAGGTTCCCTCAGAAGGGAGATTTTGGTCAGAGTTGCATCAGTATGATTCATTGCTGACTAGGGGTTCCTGCCCAGGTTTTGTTTTGACTTGCTGTCAGTAGACATCATGCCAGCTGTGCTTAAAGCAAACTTTGTGTGTCAGTCAGTTATGAATTGCATTTGGGCACCACAAAATGTTGTGTAGATGAGCTCATCTTTCATATTCCCCTTTCTTCATTTGTGTTGTTGTGTCGTTCGCCTGTTCATTAGTCCTCGACACAGCAGGACAAGAAGAGTTTGGAGCGATGAGAGAGCAGTACATGCGCTCCGGAGAGGGTTTCTTACTGGTGTTTGCTCTTAATGACAGTGGCAGGTAGGTGTTTTCCAGAGTGTGTTTGTGTCTGTGTGTGTGTGTGAGAGGAAGGGGAATAGATAGTTCCTAACCTTTCCGTGTGGCGAGAACAGAGAGTGTGTATGTGGCCGTGTGTGTTTTAAAAAAGAAAACCACAGAATGTGTTTGTGATGAGAATAAGACTGCAATGAGTGCTCATGTTATCAGGTGAAACTCAACAGCTTAACTGAACCTATTTGTATGGCGAGTATAAATGTAGACGTTTCTTACAGATGTGACTTGGACTATGTTTTCCAGATTTTTTTATGTAAATATTTGTACCGTTGTAAACTGCAATCAATTATTCAGCTTCCGGAGTTAAGAAGATTTTTAAAATATAGTTTTTTTTTCTTCAATGAAATTCTTTATTTTCAGTTTAGTTTTAGTTAGTTTTCTGTTTCATAGTTTGTTTTAATTATTATTATTATTATTATTATTTATTTATTTATTTTGTATTTTAAGACTGACATTATGTGCTAACTGGTATAATTTTAAAAATATTAAATGATTTTAAAATTCTTAACACAGTCTTTTGTTTAATGAGAAAGTTTTAGAATATGACGTTATCAAACTTAAAACTAAAACTAAATTGTTTAAATTTAATTTGTTGTAGTTTTTGAGTCGTCAGTTTTTACTAGTTGTATCTATTATCTAGTTATTTTTATTTCAATTCAGGAAAATATTTAATGTAATGTTTGTCATTTTTGTTAGCAGTAATAGCTCTCATAAAAGAGATTTATTTTTAATATTTGTCCATTGTAATTTTAATTTTTCAGGCTACTATCCAAGATGAGTTCAATTATATTGACATTCTAAGATCTCTGTATTATTTTATGTTATTTTTGTGTTCATAGAGCAAAATCTTGAACACTTTCTCTCTGTTTCAGTTATGATGAAATTCAGAAATTTCACACTCAGATATTGCGGGTGAAGGATCGAGATGACTTTCCTATGGTTCTTGTTGGCAACAAATCAGATCTTGACCAGCAGAGAGTGGTAACGTTTCCGTGTTACACAAATGACTGAATTTTTAATGAAAAACCCTAAATAGGCTGCCAATTCACATGTATGTGTTTTTCAACTAGATCTCCAGAGATGAGGCCATGTCGTTTGCCCGAGAAAACAGGATCCACTATATGGAATCGTCTGCTAAGAACCGCCACAATGTGGATGAAGCCTTCATGGAGGTTGTGCGAGCAATAAGGTATGTGGAACAGAGAAGCGCTCTTATGAGATTGACAATGTAGAGCATTGTGATAAACTCGCATTACCGTCTCTCTTCAGGAAGTTTCAGGAGACAGAGAGTCCACCCCTCCCCGCTAATCACGCGGGGAAGCAGAAGAGTGGTGGCTGTCCCTGCACCCTGCTCTGACTGCCCCTCTGCACTGTTGCCTAGGAGACTGAAGCCCTCACTCTCACGCCTGGTGCCTTATATGTCTACACAGAGTGTGTGTGTGCATCAGTGTTTTAGTGGCTTTTACAGTATGTATGTATGAACTGGTTTCCAAGAAGAAACTAGGCAATATCTAATGAGAGCGAACCATGAATCTGCTGGAAAGAGGCAGTTCTTTTTTCATCCGCGTTTTATGTAGTGCCTTGTAAAATCATGCTCTTGATTTTAGATTCAAGCACAGTATTTGTTTATATCCACCACAGTATGAGATCACAGACTGATTGTGTGCCATGAAAGAGATTTAAAAAAAATAAAAATAAATCACCACTGAGGCGGTGAACAGTAGCAACAATGTATATTTAAACAACCACATAAGCGATCATAGGCGGTGCTGACAGAGCTTTTTCGATGGTTCTTATGTCATCTGTATGTTATATATTGGGTTACTGACTCAAAAAGATAAGTCAGACAGTATTGTATTGGCCCAGAGCTCTGTTCAGCCTGTTTTCTCTCGGGAGATTCATTTAGTCAGTGAGACTGCACTGAAATGGCTGCTCTAGTCTACACCTTGCTTCCCATCAGTGGCAAGAATATATACAGCCAGCTTGTTTTCATTAATCTCTTCATGATAAAGCAATGTGGGATGACTAAGATGTGATGTGGTTTTAATAATTGAGTATTTTTAGTAGTGATGAAACAATGGGTCCAGTATCTGCAATGCTAGTATTCATACAAACCAAAGGCTATAATGTACATGTTTGCACACCTAGCTTTGTCATCGTGAATAGTTATCTAATGTAGTTTAACACTAAAATGGACTATTGGATTATTTTGATCTGTTCTTTTGTTTTAGTTTCGATTTGATGTTTTTTTTGTTTTGTTTTTTTTGAAGGTACTTCTATCTGTGCATATATGCAGAATAAGGCAGTCTGTCTCCAGGTTGACATGCTATTGTATACGACATGCTTGTGATATGTGCACCTTCGTTTGTAGACAGTGATGAAAAAGTGATACAGAGGAATTGCCAAATGACTTTACTAAAAAAGCATGATATTAATCAGTGTTGTAAGGGAATGAGTCACTCTGTAAATAGGTAGAACGGCCTAGTTTAGGGTGAGAAAAAACACGACTAGGTGCTTTTCCTTAGTCATACTATAGCAGTTCTTATGGTATACTTGTCTCTAGAGGGAGTCGCTACACACTTTACAGCCTTTAATCAAGGGACATGGATGGGTTTTTTTTTTCAAACTGTGACAAATTCTGTTGTAGATCAGGTTTGTCAGCTGCAAATAAGGACAAAGCACTATTTAATTTGAAATGTTAAACAGAATTACACAATGTGGTAACAGGATAATTCTCATTCATATCATTTCAATATAATTTCATGTTTTAAGTCTGATTATTTCAAGTTTTTTTATTTAAGCTGTGTTTTTGTTGGCTCTGGAGAAATATCAGACACCATTTATATTCCAATTTTGTATCAAAATCTAACAATATTATTTTGTACACTATTAAAATATGTCTTTAAACCATTTCATGTAAGACTTTATGGGTGATTGGTTTATTGGTGAGTGATTCATTTTAAAAGTATTCATAACAGTTTTCACACCTAACGTTTTCAGATTTGGCTTCAGATACTTAGGAATGAGGAAGTAATTGTTAAAGTAATACAATTTTATTTTAAACTTTATTATGAATTAAATATAAATAAATGAATGTTTTGTATTATTTACTACTGACAATTTAGCTGCATATATTTTTTTATTCATCTCTATTTGTAATTAACTCTCTATTCTTATTGGCCCATAACAACCAGATAAGAGATCTCCCCTGCGCATATTGTTGCTAAATTATTCCCACATGTGAGATAGGGAGCATTTTCAATCGCTGGGAAGGAATCAACAGCACGGCGAGATTCTGCATTTTCTTGTGAAATATTAGCATGGCGTAACGTTGTGAACGCACTGACAGATTAACAATGCGATAATATCACGTCTATAGGACTGACTTTCGTTACTCAATTAAAAGCTGTTGTCAGGTCGGCTCTTGCAAATAAGGAAATGAGTCCATTCATAACTACCTTTGAAAAGGAAGTTTGATCCAATCCAGGCGCAGTTGAAACCGGAAGCTGTTGAAGGTGCACTGGGGAGTGTTGTTTGATTGTTTTTTTAATGACAGATGATAATAACATTTTTGAACATTAAACTGAGATATATGCAGCACTTAGATACAGCACTGAAACTTACTGATACTAATGGTTTTTTGTAATGAGGGCGATTAAAGCACCTTTGTTTATTGAGGTGTTCAAAAACTGTCACATCCCACTGCCACTCCTACAAATGCTCGCGGCTGTGAACTATGTTGTCAAACTGGTATGTCTCGTACTTGATGAGTTAAGATGTCGCTGTGAATGTGAACACAGGTGAATATGGAAGAAGTTCAATTAGAAACATCGAACATGTGAATTCCGTGCATTCGAAGTGTTTATCTACAGCCATAATTTACAGCACCAAGGCAGGAAATCTCTGGAGAAATCTGAAAGTATTTTTCTTTTAAAGTTTCCTTCTACGGAGCACAAAAGAGTGTCAAGGTAAGCGGGCGGTGACCCATGTCTTTTTTATTTAGACGCAGTTTTGCTTTCTTTTCTACTTTCTGTCGTGCGTTTTGTGGTGGCTACAGCTTGTTTTCTAAATGAATGGGCAGATATGCACTATTTACTTTACTTAAAAATACAAAAATATTCAGTCATTCCCTTGTGTTGCCACAATTTTGTCAGAGTGTGGTCCATTTAATTTGCAGTGTTGAAACTAAGATATTAAACGGATATACAGGTGCATCTCAATGAATTAGAATGTCGTGGAAAAGTTCATTTATTTCAGTAATTCAACTCAAATTGTGACACTCGTGTATTAAATAAATTCAATGCACACAGACTGAAGTAGTTTAAGTCTTTGGTTCTTTTAATTGTGATGATTTTGGCTCACATTTAACAAAAACCCACCAATCTCAACAAATTAGAATACTTCATAAGACCAATAATAAAAAAAAAAAAAAAACATTTTTAGTGAATTGTTGGCCTTCTGGAAAGTATGTTCATTTACTGTATATGTACTCAATACTTGGTAGGGGCTCCTTTTGGTTTAATTACTGCCTCAATTCAGCGTGGCATGGAGGTGATCAGTTTGTGGCACTGCTGAGGTGGTATGGAAGCCCAGGTTTCTTTGACAGTGGCCTTCAGCTCATCTGCATTGTTGGGTCTGGTGTCTCTCATCTTCCTCTTGACAATACCCCGTAGATTCTCTATGAGGTTCAGGTCTGGTGAGTTTGCTGGCCAGTCAAGCACACCAACACCATGGTCATTTAACCAACTTTTGGTGTTTTTGGCAGTGTGGGCAGGTGCCAAGTCCTGCTGGAAAATGAAATCAGCATCTCCATAAAGCTTGTCAGCAGAAGGAAGCATGAAGTGCTCTAAAATGTCCTGGTAGATGGCTGCATTGACTGTGGACTTCAGAAAACACAATGGACCAACACCAGCAGATGAAATGGCAGCCCAATTCATCACTGACTGCTTCAAGCAGCTTGGATTCTGTGCCTCTCCAGTCTTCCTCCAGACTCTGGGACCTTGATTTCCAAATGAAATGCAAAATTTACTTTTATCTGAAAAGAGGACTTTGGACCACTGAACAACAGTCCAGTTTTTTTTCTCCTTAGCCCAGGTAAGATGCTTCTGACATTGTTTCTGTTTCAGAAGTGGTTTGGTAGCCCTTTTCCTGAAGACGTCTGTGCGTGGTGACTCTTGATCACTGACTCCAGCTTCAGTCCACTCCTTGTGAAGCTCTCCGAAGTGTTTGAATCAGCTTTGTTTGACAGTATTCTCAAGCTTGTGGTCATCCCTGTTGCTCGTGCACCTTTTCCTACCCCATTTCTTCCTTCCAGTCAACTTTTCACTTAATATGCTTTGATACAGCACTCTGTGAACAGCCAACCATTCAGTAATGACCTTCTGTGACTTACTCTCTTTGTGGAGGGTGTCAATGATTGTCTTCTGGACAACTGTCAGATCAGCAGTCTTCCCCATGATTGTATAGGCTATTGTGTAACCATTTTGAAGGTTCAGGAAACCTTTGCAGGTGTTTTGAGTTGATTAGCTGATTGGCATGTCACCCTATTCTAATTTGTTGAGAGAGTGAATTGGTGGGTTTTTGTTAAATGTGAGCCAAAATCATCACAATTAAAAGAACCAAGACTTAAACTACTTCAGTCTGTGTGCATTGAATTTATTTAATACACAAGTTTCACAATTTGAGTTGATTCTAATTCATTGAGATGCACCTGTATTATGTATATGTAGGCCTATATCTTTTTTTCTTAATATAAAAGAGAAAAAGTTTTAGAATTTTTATCATATGTTAATGTAAAAAAATCTTGTGTAATATAACTTGTTTGTTTGTTTGCTGATTTTCATTGTATTTGTTATACTTGTATTTTTTTTAATTGTTTTTGCCATGAAAATAGCCTAAGATGCTGACATGGCATTAAATATATACTAGCCTACTACTACTTAATATAAAATAAATAATATTTGCTTTTCAGTAAGTGAAATAACCAATAGAGGACGACATTGTAAAAGCCTTTTCGTATTATTCAATATTTTTGTGATGAATTCTTGTGTATATTTCTTCTATATGGATTTATCAAAACATGGAGGGGCCGAGATGGTGGCGATGTAGGCGGTTGTGCGTTTGCTCTACAGGGAAATAAAGGTGAAGTGGTGATATAACCAACTGCTTAGACTGGTGATAACGTGGACATAAGTAAGGGAAGGAAAAAAAAAAAAGTAATATAATTCCCTTTTGACATCTTTATGCATGGGAAAAAGAGGAAAGAAGAAAGTTAAACAAGCTTGGATTGACAACATGGCTTCCAACGCATCTGATACGGTTGATCAGTTTGAGGATTCAGTATCGGCCTCTATAACACAGGACTGAAGTTTCAGCGAGATACGGAATCACAATGGTTTGACACATGTCCAGACTTTGATAAAGAAGTTATTGTCGCTGCCCTTTCTGATACTCCTCAGAAGCCAGCAGTGAAAAAATCGAAACGCGCGGTGTCTAACGTCAGTGGAAATAGTAATGAGGAGGTCTTGGCTGCAATACGCGAGCTAGCTTTAAAGCACGACAAGACTTTTCAAAAGATTTCAGCGATCGAAACTACCACCGAAGCAACCTCAAAACAAATCAAAAGTCTGACAGCGACGGTGCAACAGCTCATTGTGGATGTCGGAGTTCATAAAGAGGCTCTTAATCATCTGGAATCAGAGGTCCACACTTTGAGAAAGAAAAACAAATCATTGAAAGCAAGTGTACAGGAATGTAGCCGTTACAGTTGGAGATGGTGTCTAAAGTTGCACGGCGTTGCGGAAAAAGATGGAGAGGATGTCCGAAGCGTGGTGCTTAACACATTAGAGAGGATTCCTCCTGGAGAAGGGCTCCAGGAAAGTGTCGATGTCGCTCATCGTCTGGGACCGAAACGAGCAGATGGTAAGGCCAGATCGATCATAATCCTCTTCTCACTGTGTCGCATCCGTGACATGATTTGGGGCGCTCCCAAAGACTGCAAATTTCTAACTGAAAACAGACTGCATCTTTTGGAGCCTCTGTCTCCCGACGATAGAGCAGCGTGGGACAAGCTATGGCCTCTCGTGAAGAAGGCACAAGAGGAGGGCAAGAGAGCAAGCTTCCGCAGTTCTTTTGCTTTGATTGATGGGAAGCAAGTCTTCTACTTGGATGTTACCTAAGCTGAGTTACTGACTGCACTGGATACCTTTCTCATGCAATGTTCTAAAACACGTAAAACGGGTAACAACACTATCGGCATAACTCTTTTAAGTTGCGTGTAACATGGAAGTTATTATGTTTGATCCTCCTTAATTGTTGTTATACTTAATATTAATCTTGACCTTTTTTTTTTTTTTTTTTTTTTTCTTTCTTCTTTAATTGTTTTTCATCTTGAAGCCAATATACTCAGGTTATTAACCACCTCTCCCTTTACATTTAGGGTAAAGCTTTTTGGGGAATTAACAGTTAAAACCCAAGGACCAGGTATGATGAACAAAGACCAGGAGTCAGAGATGCAATAAATTAAAGAAAAATTTACTGAAGAACACAGTTTGCAGTTTCATCAGCAAAACCCAACTTCAAGACTCGCAATCGAGTTCGTAGGCCACCCTGCTTACACTACAGAAAAAAACTGTAATTATACCCTAACAAAAGATGCTAATTGTGTCAATACATCAGTCAGCCAAATTCTGATTGGTTCTAAAACCTAGATAAACTTAGACAATTTCCACGTATGGACGTAAACGCTTAAAGCATATCTCCCATCTGATTGGGCAGACTTATTTTTCCGGATACCTATTTTTGGTCAGGATAGCGGGAGCTGACAGAGACAGTCTTCTAACACAGAGAATGAGAGCTACCAGCACACACAGACTTATCATATTTTAAGTATGTTCTTTTATATTGAGCACTTATCAGAACTTTAGGGCCGCCTAGCCCTAGCTATAATGTTATCAGTATGGTTTGTTACACACACACACACACACACACACACACTATGAAGTCATCATCTTAGAGAGTAGAAGTACAGAATAAAGCAGGATTCTGTAATATCTCTTAAGCACACACGTAAGTCTCAGATACTGTTGTTCACGTAGATGGAAGGTCATCCTGACCTCCAGACATGGCTTTGTGACCTTTAGGGAAGAAATCGATCTCGGTATGGAAAACATAAGGTTACACATTTCACTCTTGCTCCACTGCTCTAGTCAAACAAGAAATAATGTAATAATTAATATCAATATGAAGGATCTGGCAGCTCCGGCATCCACTCCTTCAAGCTAAAGAAAGCTATTCTTTTGTTGTTTTTGTTTAAACTGTTTGGTGGTTCTTCTTATGGAGTACAAGTTCAAATCTTTGTCTGTTGTAACGTTGAATGTTCGAGGTTTGCGGGACAGTTTGAAAAGAAAAGCTATTTTTTTTTTTTTTATTTTGTAAAAGAAGTGCACCTAACCTTATCTTTCTTCAAGAAATTCACTCAGGGGAAGCGGATGTTAGGTTTTGGAGGAATCAATGGGGAAACTCAATTTTCTTTAGTCATGGCAGCAATCACTCGGCTGGGACTGCTATTATGTTACACCGTTTTAAAGGGACTGTTTTAGAAACTCGAAGCTCTGATGAAGGCAGATAGGTTATTGCTGTAATCAAACAAGATAATGCCACCTTCATAGCTTGCTGTGTATATGGTCACAACTCTTGTGCATCCAACAGAGTAATGTTCTCTCATTTAATGGATAAACTTAGGAAGGTAAATAGAAAATATATTGATGCTTATTTTATTCTGGGAGGAGATTTCAATGAATGTATGGATGATTGTCTGGATAGATACCCCCCTAGACTTGACGGTGGAATGAATAATGATTTAATTTTGCCTCTTTGCATGGATCTCTCCCTGACTGATGCATGGTGATTCTTTAACCCTTATATGAAAGATTTTACCTGGTCAAATAAAACTTTGTCTCTTAGATCTAGGATTGATTTATTTTTAATCTCTTCTTCTATCCTCAACCACGTAAAAGATATTTCTCACACCATTGCCCCCTTATCTGATCATAAATTAGTTTGTATAAAGATAGAGTGACATCCATGATAATCCGAGACTCAGGGGCTATTGGAAACTTAATAATACCTTGTTAAAAGATCAAAAATTTAATGATAGTATCATCAAGCTTATCAAAGAATTATTCACTGACTTAAATGGAGATTATAAAAAAAAACATGGGAGTTCTTCAAATATAAAGCTAGACATACAGCAGTTAAAAGAAGTAAAGAAATTAAAAAGAGTAAGCATCAAACGGATTCCGAATTGGTTAATAAACTTAATGCATTACTAACCAAAAGTAAAATTACAGAAGAGGAAAATTTTGAAATAAAAAGGTTAAATTTGGAGCTTGATGAAGCCTACTTAGATTTGGCTAGTGCATATACAAGGTCTCGTGCAAAATGGCTGGAGGAGGGGGAAAGAAATTCTAGCTATTTTTTTTGCCCTGGAAAAAAGAAATGGTCAGAGGAAAGCTCTTTCTGCACTTAATATTGACGGAGTCATTTCCAAAGACCAAAAAGTAATATAAGACTTTGTTGCAAAATTTTATAGCACTCTTTATACCTCTAATTTCAACTATAATATTTCGGAAAAAATTATTGATTTAATTAAACACCGTATTAAAGTTATTGATCTAGAGTATAGTCAAATTTGTGATTCTCCTTTATCAACTGATGAAACCAAACAAGCTCTACATAAAATGAAAAAAGGTAAATCCCCTGGGATCGATGGGCTTTCAGTAGAATTTTATCTCCATTTTTGGGAGTTTATTAAAATACCTTTATTTCATATGTATAACGAATGTATCAGTCAGGGAGATATGACCGCTACCATGAAACAGGGAGTCATCTCTCTTATATCTAAACCAGACAAGGATCCTTTAATAATCTATAATTGGCGACCTATTACTTTAACATTAGACTATAAAATATTAGCCTCTATGCTAATATATTAAGTTATGGTCTAGACAACATTATTTCAGAATCTCAATCTAGTTTCATGAAAGTCCGTCACATTTCTAACAACATAAGATTAGTGCGGGACTTGCTGGATTATTCAGATCTAATTCATTCAGACGGTCTCATACTCTTTCTTGACTTTCATAAAGCTTTTGACTCCATAGAACACAAATTTCTTTTTCGTACTCTAGAATTATTTGGATTTGGTAAAGCATTTATTGAGACTGTAACCATGTTTTATAGAGGTATTAACAGCTCAGTGATCGTAAACTTTGAAACTTCTAAAAGGTTTAACATATATAGTGGAGTCAGACAGGGCTGTCCAATCTCCCCATTTTTATTTCTTTTAGCCACAGAGTTACTCTGTCTAAGAATTAACCATGATGAAAATTTGAAAGGAATTTCAATATTTGACAGGGAGATCAAAATGGCGCAGCTAGCAGATGACACTACGCTGTTTTTGGAGGACAAAAATCAGTTACCAAAAGCTCTGGAATTGGTTGAACAATTTTAATGTGCTTCAGGTCTAAAACTTAATACTTCGAAATGTGAAATTATGCCAATTCATGATATGGATGATATATTCTCAGGAAGTATCTTAGTTTTTAAAAAAAAAAAAAAAGTTAAAAATATTTAAAAATATATCTCTAAAAATTCAATCAGTAGACATCATTTGAACTTTTCTGATAACATGATAAAAACTAAACAGATCTTTAACATCTGGCTTCAAAGAGATCTTTCTTTATACTGTCGAGTTCTATTATCTAAAGCTGAAGGGCTCTCTCACTTTGTATATTCTGCTCTTTCTTTGTTTGTCAACGATAAAGCTATAAAGGAAATTAATAAAATATTTTTGGATTTTATTTGGAAGAAATAGACCTTACAAATTAAAAAGAGAAGTGCTTGCTAATTCCAGAAGCGAAGTTTGCCTTGATTTTTTTTTTTTTTTTTTTTTGGACTTTGCAGATACTGTAAACACCTTTAAAGTAAATTGGCTGAGAAGATGCCTTAAGAATCCAAAGTTAGTGTGCTTTTTTTTTTTTTTTATTCCAGATAAGATATTTGACCAGCTTGGTGGCCTGTCTTTCTTACTAAAGTGTAATTTCTTGCTGGGCAAGTTACCTATTTCCTTATCTAACTTCCATCAGCAATGTCATCTTTCGTGGAAATTGTGTTTTGTCCGTGGTTTCTCCCCACACAAAGCTCTCCTTTGGAATAATGCTGATATAACTGTTAGAAATGTCTCTTTTTTTTTTTTTTTCCCTAGATGGTTTAATAACTTGAACTGTATTCTATCTGTGTTTGATGAGTTTGGTAATATTTTAGCATATGAACAATTTATGAATCTCCATAATTTTCCAGTCCCACCAAAAGAATATAATACTTTGATGAGAACCATCCCAGTAGGCTTAACCCAGTTAATTAAAAGTCACCTTAAATTCAGTAAAGGCAACAGTGTTTATACGGCTTTATGTTTGGGTGGTATCGATATTTTAGATCGGAAATGTAATAACAGACATATTCGCAAAATATTTCAGACAAAGAGAAAGATTACTCCAAGAGGGAAATTCTACTGGGGTTCCTTTATAACAAATATAAATTGGAGAAAGGCCTGCCTTTTGCCAAGCAAATTTTGCATATCTAACAAGGTTAAGGAGATTCATTATAAAATCCTTCATAAAATTTATCCCATTAATTTGTCTATTTCTAAATATTCTGATGTTGATGAGTCTTGCTCTTTTTGTGGTTTTGTTGAGGAAACAGCTGCCCATTTGTTTTTTGATTGTGGTGTTACCAACAAATTATGGGTTGACTTAAGCACCTATGTTTCTAACCTTACAAATGTGACCCATACCTTCGTCCTCAAAGATGTTGTTTTTTATTATGAAAATCCAAAGCTTTTATCTGCTGAATATGTTGTTAATTTTCTTATATTGAATACAAAATTCTTCATTCATAAACAAAAATGGCTTAAATCACCTTTATCTCTCCCCCTTTTTCTTGTTGAATTGGACTCTCGTTTCATCTCTTAGACTTACAAATAACAAATTTTTGATGTATTATGACAACTTTTCTAAAAGGATGTCATTTTATTTTTGTACTTGTATGTATAGATAATGCCATGGTTTGGCGCATGCAAATCCAGATTGTTTGTTTGTTTTCAGTTCTCATTTTTTTGGTTGCTCTTTGTTGGAATGTGTTCATGTTTCGCTCCCTGTTTGTGTATGTTTGTGCAAGTTTTGCCATTTAAAAAAAAAAAGGATTTATCAAAACCTAGCCTGTTAATCTTTGCAATATTCTTAATATTATTTTGAACAGGTACAATGCTGGGGTTTCCAGCGATATGTTTCAGCTTGATATCCCTGCTGCATCTTGTTTGGGGCAGAGTGATCTACAATGGAAATGATGGTAAATAATAAACTTTAAAACACTTTTTAATAGCCAGTGTTTGAAATTCTTTTGGTTTATCTTTTATTATTGCTAATTATTTAGTATTATGGTGTTTTTTTTGGTTGGTTTACCTCCCTATGCACTCATTCAAATCTTAGACCTCTTAGATCTAATTTACATTAGACTTTAGATGTATCGCAAACATTGGTAGGTTTCATACTCTGAATGCAGCATAATTAAATATTATTTATTTATTTATTTATTTTAATGCTTTGTATTTTTAACAATGTGTTTATGGTTAACTGTCATTTCATCACCATTCCTGCATATTGTACTGTTCCTTGTGTCTGTAAAAAGTATGTTTGTAGTGTGTAGCTGATTCACATTATGATGCATATTCTCTTGTGTTCCTCAGTGTTCCTAGAAGAGAAGTCAGCAGGTTTGTTTCTCTCCCGTAAACTGTTGTATAACAGTTGGGATTTTGAGTTAGTGGTGCCTGACAATCTACAGAGAGAATGCATGGAGGAAATATGCTCCTATGAAGAGGCCAGAGAGGTGTTTGAAGATGACACACAGACGGTAAGAAAAAGAGTGTATACAAGAGAAAGTGAACACAACGGAAGCATGCTATAGCCACTATGTGATGAGATAAAAATAAAAAGATGGTTTATGCACAGTTACTTGATGCTATTTATTATGTTTTCCAACAGGCCAAATTTTGGGAAGGCTATGTCAATAGTCATGGTAAGGTGTTTTTTTATTTTTATTTATTTATTTATTTATTTTCCATTTTATTGATATAGTTAAAGATATGGACATTGAACATTTTAAAATAAATTTTCAAATAAAAATGACAACTTAAAGTCTCATTCTTAGTCTTACTGCACTGAAGCAAGCAGCCTTCACTCTTAAAATGGTGGTTTTATTGCACTGCTTTTGGAACCTTTATTTTTAAGATTGATGTCTAGCTAGCTGTCATCATAGCGTAAGCCAGGGGTCACCAGACTCGGTCCTGGAGGGCAGGTGTCCTGCAGAGTTTAGCTCCAACCCTAATCAAACACAGCTAATCACTGTCTTACTAGGTATACTTGAAACTTCCAGGCAGGTGTGTTGAGTTAAGTTGGAGCTAAACTCTGCAGGACACCGGCCCTCCAGGACCGAGTTTGGTGACCCCTGGTGTAAGCAAATGCAGACTACAAATATTATGAGTTATTTATGTTATTCCAGACCCTAGACCTGGGATTTAACACAGTATTTTCAATATTTTATCCAAAAAGGAAAAACAGAATCACTGAATAAACTATTAAAATGTGTATTTGTTGAGAATGATGACCTGATTGTTTCCTACAGAGTCTTCACCCCCAGTGGATGTGTCTGGTTTGGTAGCTGGCATTGTGGCTATTGTAATAACAGCGATTATAGCCACTGTGTTGGGCATATATTGCTACAAGAACAGAAGCAAAAATTCAAGAGGGGGCAGGTAAGTGCGTGCTATCATTACCACAGCAATATATATGCTCTTTATGCAGCAATATCACACTAAAGTTTTCTGTATCTTCACAGTGTTCCTGGGCATATGGGTGTGGATGGACAGCCAATACCTGAATCTGTGCCCTTGGCTAACAGGGCTCCAGGTCTCCCCTCGTACAATGAGGCTCTGGCCCACAGAGGCCAGCATGATGCACCTCCACCGCCGTACTCTGGGTAAGAGCACAGGATGGCTTGTTTGTACATTGTAAACAAAAGCGATGCAGTGCCTGCTATAAAATTCTTTTGCGCTGCATGTTCAAAATGTTTTAAATATGCATCTTTGCTGTCTACAGGGGAAGTCCAGCCGAGCCACCACAAACTGGAGAAGAGGAATGACAAAGACATGATGTTGTTGTTTTTTTTTTAAATGGGAGAGGGGTGATACAGGGTTATACTGGTGAAAAGGTGCAGCTTCAGTCAGTAGATAATTTATGATACTTTTGCAACATGTTCAGCAGTTAACTCGATTTTATTCTTTAGAATTATTTTGCTACTATCATCATGGAACACAGTTTCAGTGTGAATGTTGTCAATATTTTCATGAATCTTTTTTTTTAACGTTTTATCAAATGGAATTTAATTTTCATTATTAATAAAAGAAATAAAATGTAGACAAGCTTGAATTTGATTGCTACTTCGACTGCGTGAAGCAACAGCGCGCGTGACGCTTAAATCGATTCCAGTGTTTAGTCGCTGTTGTCACTCATCTTTCACAGTCTCGGTGCGCACCGCTGTGCACAGACCATACTAGAGACAGCGTCCCATACTCAGTAGTGCCTCTGTGCTGTAACAAGGCGGCAGTACGCACGAGACTTCCAGACAGACTGCGTATGTGTGAGAGTGTGACAAGCGAGTCGGCAGAGGGGGGCGTGTGTGGATATGTTTATGTGTGTGAGCCTGTTAGTCCACTCTTAAAAATGGCGTCTTCTTGGCTAAATACCTGAAAATAGCGATTAGAATCCCGTGCGTTGGTAACATTTATGTGAGGCACTGAAGCATGACACTGGTCCCTTGCATGTTTCTTAGAAACTTCGCGAATTTTAATGAACCTATCAAGCCACTTTGTTTCTGACGAGGAGGTAGCCTACCATTCCGCGTATATTTATCCATGATGTAAATATTTAGGGCGCAACAGTTGAATAATAATAATAAAACCGCGCGCTCGGTTGACGACTATTTTATAGAGACCTGGTATCTCACCTTTTTGTGGCAATGCAGTACGCGAACAACTAAGAGGAAATAGGCTACAATCAAGCACGTGTCGTGGGTGTAACAAGCAATGGCATCAGAATTAGACATGCAGTGCATCAGCCGCGTTGCTGTTTCTGCTGCGAAGGACAATAGGCATCGAGATATATAAGAGGGCAGAAGAGAAGAGGGGAGGGGAGGAAGAAACCGGATTTTTTTTTTTTTTTTTTTTTTTTTTTTTTTTTGTGGTGGCGGTGGTTGGTGTAATACTTCACCCCCCTCCCCGCCTCCCCTCTGTATCCTCCATCTCCCCCTCCTCCTTCTCCTCCCTCCATTCCTCTCCCCCTCTGTGCTGGTCCTATTCTTGAGGACTTGCTTGTGAAACGGGAGAGATAAACAGACATTGAGCGCAGAGGAAAGGACACAGGGAGAGATAGATAGTGTGTTAGAATTTAGGAAATACCTCCCTCCCCTTCCCCCTGTCTATCTCTCCATCTTCATCCCTTGTCTCTTCTTTAATGGATAGAAATTATCCTGGCACAGGATTCGGTGATCTGGGCGCTGGAACGGGATGGAGTTACGAGAGATCGGCGAAGGCAAGGTAAGGCGCCCGTGCAAGCAGACTTCTCCCATGCACTGGATGCATAAATATGCTTAGCTGGCTGTAACAATGCCCATGCCGACGGACGCAACGCAGTGCATGTTCCCACTCTCGCTGTTCCCAGTGCTGTGTTCATTCACTTCCATGCGTTATATTGTCTCCGACTCCACGTACAGCCATCGGTATTGTCATTTCTGAGGGAGGAGGGGGTGTCTTGAAAATGCAAGGAATGCGATTGAGAGTTAATGCGTGATACGGAAGGTAGACTGAGACAGAAAAGGGGGAGAGGGGCGAAAAGAGGGGGATGGGATGATGATGTTGCTAGCTAGCTTGCTAGCGTATTATCAAAAATGAAAAATCAAACCTTCTGCCTTGGAGGCGCACCAAACCGGACATTGCATGCCGTACTTAAATACACGCTAATTCGGCGTAGCGAGTAATGCGTGGCACAAAACGCACGTTGACAAAGCGTTATTTTGGAGGCAACCAATTAGAAGCAATTGCATATATATATTTTTGGGGAATAAATGGTCGCTAGCTACTGTATGCTGCTTGTCTCTGTAGCTAACGCGTATTTGTCTGTTAAATCGACTTGGGTTTATTTTGGAAATGCACATTTTAAGTTAAATCAGAGAAAAATTAGATTTACTTGAACGTTAAATGACAAAATGCAGAGGTGAAGTTCCTTACAGTCAACATGTATAATTTAGTTACACATGTCACAACACTGGCTGTATATTATAAGCTAACTTATATGAACAACCTCTGCTACTAATTCGTAGTATTTATTAAAAAAAAAAATGCATAGCCTATCGTTATCATCTAACGGAGAAATACCATATCTGTTGTTGAGGATGCTGTGGTTTTACTAGTCTCTTGGCAACGTACCAAATAGTGTGTAGTGTTCCTCAGTGAAATTACAGCGTGACCGAGACCTGCACACAGTGTAAACATAAACGTAAGACGCACTGCAAACGTACTTGCAGCCCACCAACAGAAAAGACTGTCAATAAATACTTCATCATGTTTTTTATTTTCCTTCTAAATATCCACAGAGATTTGAAAAAACTAATAAAATGACCTGACAAACCTTACATTGACTAGCTATTAAATCTCTGCGGGAAAAATCAGGCTTGCTCAAAAGGGTTGATACTTTTAGGAAGTGTTGCATTGCAATATTTAAATAGCGATGAAATATTCTGTTGCTAACGTTACCTGAAAACTGGACTGTTACGGTGTCGTACTCTACGTTAGGTAAGTGTTTCACTATTTTCGCGGCCTACTTACAGTTCAAAGGCGCACCGCTATGTTCTTTATCAGTCGCCGTGACAACCAAATCAATCTTAGCAGCTTACAGAGCGCGCGTGCAATCTTTCTTGGTGGCGTTAGTGTCTCGCGTCGCATGTACAGAGTCAGTCGTACACTTGGGTGCACACCTACAGCATAGTTTACCTTAGTGTTATATGGGCACGGGAAGTGAAATGTTAAGACATTTGAATTATTTATGATTATTTAGGTGTATTATGCGATACGGTGGAATCTATGCTACTATTCGTTGTCTTTGCAGACTTCTTTCTGTTTAAAAAAAAATCATTCATTGTATTTAATCTTTTTTTTATTATTATTATTATTTACACAGATGCAAATAAGTTCTGGTGCCTATTTGTTGTCTGTGCCATAATGTCAAGAAATCTTATCATTTGTGCATTGCAACACATTTGGAGTGGCTCCTTTTTTCTCTTACATGACAGGACAACAATAGGGCTATTCTTTTGAGCAATCATTCCTAGATGTGTGGAAACCCCTATGTGTATGTATGAGGAATTCCAATCACACTCCTAAAAAAGGATCACAAATGCTGTGTGTGGTCAGAGTTTTTCTAACACGTAACATTCCCCCGTTATTCTGCGAGACTGCATCTCAGTATCTCTGGCTGACTCTTAGCAAGTCTGAAGAGGAATTGTTCTGTTTTCTGTCAGAATCTTTAATATTGTGTTTCTGACTCAAGAGCATCTCTGTAGACTCATAGGCAGATTGATAGAATCCAGAATCTTAATGAGGAGTTCAGGCTTATGATGATGGACAAGCTTCAGTACTGCTGCTGCAGAGGCTGAAAAGCATCCGCCGAATAAAATGAAATGAAACGCTTTTGTATTGAATCTTCTCTCGTAGTTATCCGAAAATTGCTTCTGCTTTTGAATGAATATTAGACAGTGAGACTGCTGATTTGGGTCATTGGAAGCATAGCCATTATGCAATGATGAAACACTGAGAAGTGGTAAATTAGCATAAAAAAAAAAGAAAGACACTGGGGTCTGTGTAGGACACCACATTTGGCAATATTGGATCTTATATTAAGAAATGCTGTTGCATGTGTTAATATTAAACGAGAATAAACATAAAATGGTTGCACTGTTGCTTAGCGAGACTTCTGTGCACTGAATCTTGGTTATGAAGACGACAAAGGCATACTCCATGAAGGCAAGGTTCACCAGGCCCTCTGTCCTTCTTAGGGCAGCGTACATCCAGTACGCACCTCTGCACGGTTCAAATGGAGATTAATGGCCATGACTGAGTTCCCCATCAGGCTGTAAACATTTTGCACCTGTTGGGGGGACTGTGTTGAATTACTGCCTGTGTAATTAGGAGCAGTCTTGTACAGTGGATTCAATCAAGCTTTCTAATTTAACCCATCCCTTTGTTTTGTTTTTTTCAATTTCCTTCCATTGTTTGTTTGTTTATTTATTTTTCACGTTTTACCTTTTCCCTGTTATTCTTTTTCCCTCCATTGTCAAATTATGCTTAATCAGCTCAAGAACAGGCACAATGGCAGGAGGTGAGAGGTTTAACAGGATGAATTGATTGACTGAAGGTGTAAGACAGCATGATGAAAAAAGTGAGAGAGGAGAGACTGAGAGGAAGAAATGACTGGATGTAAAATAGTTGTAGTGTGATCCAAATGTATAAAAATAAAATGGTAAATATATACATGTTTTTTAATATATTAAATTGAATTTAGTCCCTCTATTTTTATTGTAGTATCAATTAAATATTATAATATTAAAACAAAGAAAATGTATTTGTTGGTCACTAATTAAATGTAAAAAGCAAAAATCAATAAGCAAAACTTTAGCTCAACCCTGCTGTTGTTAAATTCAGCATGAAACCGAAGCCATCTTCTCTTCCCTGTTGTGACATTCATGTGAAATGGCTTATCGAATGAGAAAAAATGTTGGACGGGACTTGTTTTTGTTCATTGGTAATTGATTGGATTGTCGATCATTGTTGTTTTGCTAATTGCTGCGATCTCATATGAGTGACAGGTTGCTGGAGGGAGGAATTATTGTCCAACGCAGTGATCAGATAAGAGATGCTGTTGTGAGGGGGAGGGGAAGGAAAAGTTAATGTTTATGATTAGAAATTATGAGTGCATATGAATTTAAAGATGTGCATGGATAAATAATTTCTAATAAATACTGCAATATTCCATAAAAATATAAGCGAATATGAAATTCTGCATGTAACTTCTCACTCATTGTTATGCTGATGATATAGTTTGTAATAAAAGAATATTTAATTAAAAGCAAAATAGACTCATGAAGTTGTCTCATACTTTAGAACCCCACTGTTTGTACGATATCCTTCATTTTACCTTATTCTTGTTAAGTTCATCATCTATTCCCTGATCGTCTCTGCACTGCCTCTTTGGGATTAAGAGCCAATTACTGTCTAATTCTTATCAAACCTCACATTACCTAGAAGTGAAACTTATTTCTTTGGTTGCACAGAATAATTAATTCATGTACATGGATCTCACATTTGAAGAGAGAGTACTGATGCTATGATGCATTACTTATGATAAGACATTCAGTTGCAGGAGAAACATCTGCTTGTCACGGTTCGTCATATTTATTTTATTTTTTATTTAAAATGATCATTCATATCCATCTCATAACTTGATGATCCTTTTTTTAATGCTATGTGTCACTTTTGCATGGTTCTATGACTCTAACAGTTTTTAAAGCAGTGACTCAGCTTATCTACAATACTTGCCTTGTTCTGCATAACCTGAGACGATCCGACAAAAGAATCGGTATCAAACAGAAGCAGCGATGTATCAAAACATCATAAGGGTACTTTTGTCATGGCACTGTATATTATGTATTATGCCAGAGGTACAATCAGTGAAGCAGTTGGCAGCCGGGATGTGCGCTCTCACTCATGCATTTAAATGTTTAACCCAGTTCATTAGAGCCTTTATCCAGTTAATTACGCGAGTCTTGTGCCTCCAAGATGAGGGTGTTTTTAAAAGAGATGGACATGCTCCCAGATGGAACCCCCTCAGGATGGACATCAGTTGTCTTTGTCACATTTATTAGGGTCTTTTGAGAGACACGTATTCCGGTGATTATATTGAGCCCAGGAGTCCATTTAATGGAGAATGACAATATAAATCTAGTCTTGCGTCCTGTCAGGACTGAATTGGGAATTTAGGCCTATGTAATGAGCGGCTGTGCTTATAGATTGTACAGATTTATTTAAGTAATTCTTTGAATACTACACTCGAAGATGTAGCTTTGAATAAGGTCTTTCTTTAATAGGTTTTAAAATAGATTTTCTGGTCCACTCCACCGCTTCTGTTGAATGACACCCACCCCTTCTGTTGAATGACACCCACCCCCTCACCACGCGCTCACTCAGTATGTGGTGTCTGTGGCTTCCCACTCTGGTCTCAGAATGAGAGGGATCTAGACTAACTGAGCTGTACTCTCACTAAGAGCCTGTTGAGGATGGAGGGGAGGGGGTTACCAAGGCAATTCAGTCAGTGGAGAGCTTTTATCAATGAGCGCTCTGTGTCTTACCTCAGCAACATCCTAACCGCCATTGTCAACTGAACTGGCCACTCTCTATGAAAGCGAACAACAGAGACAGTCTGCAAAGACTGCAAAAGACAGTTGATTGGCTGGCAACAGGCAGAGTGGCCAATCAGATGCTGAGCTACACTCGGTATCATTGCACATCGTGAAGCGTAGCGGTGGTAAATGTGAGACAAGGTACAAAAAAAGAATTATAATGTGGTCTTTTGTCATTCATAAGTTGCATATCGATGAGTCAGCATATTTGCCTAATTTATAGATAGAGGAGGCAATATTGAGAATGCTGATAATATAATTGTTGGTGTGATGATTGTTGTAGATAGAGTGTCAAAATCAGATCCTGCTGGCTTTTTGGAAGGAGGAGGTGGAAGTGAGTAGGCTGATTAAAAGAGCTAATCTTTGTGTGTGGCTATGGTGTGAGAGGGATAATGCCAAGCTGGGTCAACTGATACTCTATACAGGGATTTAGTATGAGTATAGAGCCCAACAGACTTTTTCACTGTCTGAACAGAGGGGGGAACAATGAAATCCATCCCAATGTCACATAGCTGATTTTTGATACAATAGAGTGAGTTATTGTTTGATTTAGTCCTCCAAAATTACTTTTAAATGAAGAAAACACAAGTGGTTGATGTTTGAGCAAGTAAAAAGAAACACACACACAAAAAAAACAAAGTCATAATTAGATTGGAAAATTAAATAATTAGAGATTATTTAATTAGATCATTAGTGGTTTTTATTTAATTAGATCGTATTAAACTTGAAACTTGAGACTGAAACTTTATTTTTAAATTGATCAGATACATTACAAAACACCTACTAAAAGAGCAACAAACAGTGAACAAAAACAATGGTATAATCAAAATTCATTCCCAGTGCTTATTTTCTCTGCATCTTTCTCTGCATTGTTATATAACTAACTAAATATATAGCTAAATATTATTGGGAGTTATGGTGGGTGCTTAATAATATATAGTTAGTACAAATTAACAGTAATATTACTACTGTTAATTTGTAGTAACTATATATTATTAAGCACCTACCATAACTTATTATTATGCTAAATGATGAATATTAATAATGTTTGTATAATTTAACCTTAGAAATGTCCTTTTATTTAAAAAATTCAAATAGATTTTATTCAATTTGACTGCCTTATTCAAAATTCTGGCTATATGAGTGTTATATTATTTAATATATATGCTTTATAATGTGTGTGTATTTTGTGTGTGTGTGTGTGTGTTACATTGTGTAATGTTTTTCTTTTAAAAAAAAATTAAATGTTTAAGTAGTATTTGACCATTTACTTCATAAACATTTACTTCTCTTATGTATGTATTATGCACTGGCCAATTAGGACAGTGAGGTTGTGTCAGATGCCCAAATTTCAAATAATGCATAAGAATGTAAACAATTACTCTGTTTTTGTGTCTGTTTCTGTAATGTTTCCTCTGTCAGTTACCTCTTTTTGAATCCTCTGTTTTTCAGTTTGGTTTATGGGAGCTCCAGATCCTCCCATCCAGACTCAGAACTCCTCCACCGTCAACCTTATGCCACACCACACCCCCTGCAAGGATATGCAACAAATCATCATCCAGGCACCTCTGGACAAGGCGGAGCATGGGGCACAGGAAGGAGCTTAGGTAAGGTTGACAAAATTAGTTAGTTAATTACTGGGAAACCTCTGTTGTTTTATCCAGCTTGTTTGAGTATAATGGTGACGGCGCATAAAATCATATTTCTTCAGAAATTGCTTTGATTTAATACTGTACTGTTAGACTTTGCTTTAATAATCATCTTTCACAGGGCTCTCAGGCTTGTTTGATACTGGACTACATCATGCCAGTCCCTCAGGACCAGATGCTTCAGTTATGAACTTGATCTCTGCTTTGGAATCCCGAGGTGCTCAGCCACCCCCCTCTGCTTCTTCCCTTCTCTCCCAATTTCGCACCCCCTCTTGGCAAACTGGTTAGTGTTGTGAGTTATTGAATAAAGAATTATCTAATTATAAACACAGAAATATATCATGAAATAAATATATAGAATCACCCTATTAACTGCTGAATCATTTTCTTTTCCTTTGTTTTCTCTCTGTTGCTGTAGCAATGCACACTCCAGCCCCTGCAGAGCTATTCATTTCTGGTGCACTACCTGGCTCTGGCTCATTTCCCTCTTCCTCTGCTCTGTCGGCATATCAGCACCCTGCATCCTTCTCAGGGCGCTCCTTCCCTGGAGTGACCCCATCATTATCTCTGCAGGACACGCCTACCTTCAGTCCTACTTCCAATGGTCTCCTGTCACCACATGATCCTTTGCTACACATTAAAACACCCTCCCAGTCAAGTCTTGGATTTGACCGTCTTCTGTCTTCACAGAGTGGGACTGCTTCATATAGAGGGCCACAAGAGCCCACTAGTGCTCCTCCACCACAAGCACCTGCATCCTCCTCGACACGCCATTTACCGCCTCAGTTTAACCTGCTGTCCTCACAACTGCAGGATCAGTCCTCTCAACTCTACAATTCCTCTGTTTTTTCTTCTGCACCCCCTCAACCGCCACAGTCCCAGGAAAGAGCCATCCCCAGGCAAGACAGTGTGATCAAGCACTACCAGAGACCTTCTCCCGGACAGTCTCAACTATCCTCTTCCACACCTCATCCCCTACAACACTATCTTAGTTGTGGTGCATCAGGATACCAGCAGATATCACATCATCGGCATGGTTCCTCCATAAACTGTAGCCCACTGGGTGAGCAGAGCCCATCATCTGACCCCAAACCCTCTCCTCGATCAGAGCAGGTATATCGTCCTATTATCCAGCCTCCGTACACCTCCTCCTCAGTCTCCTCCTCAGCTGGCTCGGGTGGTGGTATTGGGAAAACAGGAAAGAGTTCCAGTTCAAGTAGTGGCTACTCTTCCTCTGGCTCTTCCTCATCTCGAACCCCTCACACTCCTCCTTCAGCTTCTTCCACCTCCTCTTCTTCCTCCTCTGCCTCTAATCCTAATGTCTCATCCAGTACCTCCTCTGCACCCTCAAGGCAGCAACCACCACCGCAGTCAGCACCACAACCCCCTCCACCTCCACCTCCAACAGTGTCATCCTCTGCTACGCAGCAGCAGCCACCCAAACCTTGCCTGTCTACATATGGCTCTCCAGTTGCTCCTGTCAAGCCAACTGCTGGCCTTCCTGGTCAAACCCCTCCACAGCAACAGTCATATTCACCAAGCCAGCCACCCACCTCTCACTTGCCCCAGCCATATGGAGGATTCAGTTCTCCACAGGCTCAGGATCTTGGTTCCAGCCTTGGGGGGTCAGGAAAAGCTTATGGAAATCTTGGAGCTACGGGGCGTTCATTTTCAGCTGAGGTGGTCTATGGCTCTAATTCAGGATATGGTTCTTTGCCACCATCTCTCGGAGGGGCAGGGAGTCCCTCAATGGGCTACGCCGGTACAGGACATTCACCTGCACTAATGGTGTCTGGAGGTGGTACTAGTACAACAAGCAGTGCCTCCGGATCTGGAGCAGGTAGTTCAGGAAGTGTAGGGGGTGGTTCAGGTGGTGGTAGTGCTAGTGTAGCAAGTGGTGGAGGATCATACCACCTCCCAGATTCCAGCCCTTCACCGTCAAGTAATTCTGGAATAATCCGCCCAGGTCTGCACTCTCCTGCTCCAACTCGCCCTGCACAATCACCTGGAGGAAATGGAGGCAACAAGTACCTATCCTCAGTTCTTTCCCCAGCATTCCTGGCTTCTCCACAAGGATACTCAGACACAAGGGTGCCGCCCCAGCAAACACAGTCTTATCACACAACGCCGCCAAAATCTAAGTCTGATTCTGATATGCTTGGGGTAGAAAGATCTCAAGAAGAGGACGAAGAAGATGAGGATGACTTTTTGATTCAGCACTTATTGGACTCACAGAGTCCAGCACCCAATCCCTCCCAGCTTCATTCTCAACAAGCTCAGCAAGTAGCCTCACAACAACCGCAGTCCCAGTCCATTTCCCAGAGTAGAGATGGAGGGAAGTCTCTCTCTGCATATGAACTGAACAAAGCATCTGAAGAACGTTATCATCTACAGAGTGTCATTCGGACCAATAATACCACCAACAATGTGGCTTCAGTTGCTGCTGGCTCTTGTGGTCCAGGCACAGGTTTAGAGAACCAGTTGGAGATGTCTCTGAAAAAGCAGCAGCAGACTAAGTCTGATAGAGTGCTTGCTGGATCTGGTGCAACTGGAGGTCAAGGTGCAGTTGATTCTTTATCTCATACTCATTCCCATGGTCAGCATGACTCCCTAGGTTCAGTGGTCCACTATGGCAGAGGAGACCCTTACACTCATCAAACACATCAACATCACCCTCCTCACCCATCGCACTCGCAACACCCTCAGCATTCACAGCACTCTCACCCCCATTCAATGGCACACTCGCATGTAGATCTTAAGAAAGCTCAGGATCCTTCAGAATTACCCTACCTACGAAAGACTCCAGACTTGCAGCAGCGACAGACCCAGTCCTCCCTTGGACTAATGGATTCTCCACCCGACCCATCTCAGCAAACCTCCCAGGCTCACCTTCTCCAGTCTGTCCTTTCGCATACCACTCGAAACAAGATGGACCACCAACAGACTCCCTCACAACAACAACAGCACCCAATGAGTCAACAAGCCATGATTGGACCAAATGGGGGATTAGGTACTGGTGGATCTGGAGGAGTGGATGCTCAGCCACAGGCCTCTCAACTTCAACTCCAGCTCCAGTCCCAAACTATGGATGTCCACTATGGACGTGAGGCTCAGCGAAACCAAAGCCAGTCAAGTCAGAATTCTGTTTCACCACTAGACATGCTAGAGAGATCTCTCTCCAGGACAAACAGTCGGGAAGGGCCAGGGCCCACTGATAGAGTTGGTGCAGGAGATGGGAGCACCGCTGATCATCACAGACAACAGCAACAACATAGGATGTCCTCACACCATCAATCCCACCACTCCCAACAACCAGCAGCAGAGCTTCATGATTTCTTGTCCGAGTCTGATTTGAGCATGTCAACCCCCTCTCATTTGCATCATATGGCCTCACACCATCCACCCCCTCATTCCCACCATCAGCCACAGGCACACTCTCACCATCAACATCCTCACCAGCACCCTCATCACATGCAATCAGCTTCTGGACCTCCACAGCCCCAATCCCAGCCCAGGGAACAAGAGCCACAGCTGGATCAGCTCAAAGAGCATCAATATGACACTGGTAGCCCTGTGGGAAAAACAGCTCAGAACCAGGGTCAGAGCCAAGAGCAGCAACAACGGTTCATGCCACTGACATCTATTTGTTTCCCAGATTCTCTTCTCCAAGATGAGGATCGTTCCTTTTTTCCAGGGATGGAGGATATGTTCTGCTCTGAGGACTACAAGGCAAGTTGTGCTGGAGGAGGTGGAAGTGCAGGACAAGGGGGTCAGGATGGTGTGCCAGAGGCACGTGGAACAGTACAAGAAGGAATGGATGCAGTTAAAGCTACAGGTGGTGGAGGAGGTGCATATGACATGATGGGTCATCATGGTGACCAGGATTATGGGCAGTATTGTCACAGTTTGTCTGAATCTGGCAATGGTACTATGCACTTAGATCTGGACCCCTTGAAATCCCATGAACTCCCATCCACTGTAAACACAGAACAACTAGGCTTAATTCAGTCTCAGGGCCCAGGCCTTGGGATGGGCAACACGGGACACGTAGTGGACGGAACTGGAAACAAAATGATGGGCTCTGCAGGCGTAGGTAGTGGTCCTGGCACAGCAGGGCTCACCTCACCAATTTTTTGTTCCTCTAGACCTAAAAAACTTTTGAAAACAAGCTCATTTCACCTCCTTAAACAACGGAAAGACCCTAATGCCCAATCACAGGCTAAAAAGAACTATGCTCAAGAATATGAATTTGAGGATGACGAGGATAAAGCAGATGTTCCAGCTGACATCCGCTTAAACAGCAGACGTCTGCCAGACTTGCTTCCTGATCTCGTTTCCAGTTGCAGAAAGTCTGGAAGTGGTTCAGGAGTTGGCAGTTTAAGCCCTTTGATGGGTGATTTAGATTTCTGCCACCCCTCAGGGTACCCATCCCTTGGACCTCCTCCACAGCTGCTCCCACATGATGGCCCAAAGAAAAGGGGGAGGAAACCCACCAAACCTAAACGTGAAGGTCCACCAAGACCCAGGGGTAGGCCACGTATTCGGCCTCTCCCCGAGCCTCCATATTGCAGGAACATGATGGGACCTGGTGGAGAGGGTAAAAGGGGCCGTGGGCGAGGAAGAGGGCGTGGAAGGAAAGATGATCAAATGCTAGAAATGCACAGAGACATGAACAAGGGGCAGAACTACCAACAACAAGCACCTCACCTCCATCATCAACCACAGTTACAACAGCACATGCACCACCATCTACAGCAACGACAGCAGCACCAACCACAACATATGCACCAACAGCAGCACCTACATGTACAACAACTTCATCAACACCATCAACAGCAACACCATCCACAACTTGCACAGCATCAGCCTCAGCAACAATACCAGGAACCCATCAAACCAATCAAAGTAAGTTAAAGGTTATGATTTGCACCAATGGGAAGAATTATGTTTGTGGTAATGATGGGTCAATGAAACTGTAACAAATGTAAAAGCATGTGTTGATTCAAAAAATAAGTAATTACTTTATTGTTTTCCTACCAGATTAAGCTCCCTATTACTTCAATGGCCTCATCTGACTCCCTACTGAGGACAGACTCCCTGTCTAGTACAGATCCAGTTTTGTCTGATGGTTCGGTAGGATCTGCACCATCTCTTGGTTTGAGTCCAGGGCCCACTACCAGTGTGGACATGAACAGAATTGACATGAACAGAAATGATTTGAGCTGCGGTCAGGAAAAGATGAAGCAGAAACCCCAAGAGGTGAGTCTCAGCTTGCAAAAAAATTAGTGAATGTTGAAATTTAACAGAAAATATTTAAATAACTCCAGATGTTCTATGTAAAATGTAGAGCAAATGGCTGTGGTTTTGCATTTTAGGATATTATTTGTTGCAATATCTGTATCCTTTCATAATCCTTAGAAAGATAAATTGGTGTCTTTAAAAAAATTAGCATAAAGATACACCATAAAATCAGTTCTGACAACCTCACTTTTTGCAACCTATGTGTCCAAAAACATAACAAACAATGTGCTTGTTCATATTGGGTCTTTCTGATGTCCTCAAATGACCTGCAGATTTAGAGCAAAGTTTAGTGGAGGAGGTGCATTTAGAGGAGGTCAAATATTTTGTGGAAGACCTGCCAGGCCTTGTTTGCAGCTGTGATAGATTAATTTTATCATTTTGTTCTTTTTAGTTAAAACTGTTCTTTTCTTTTCTTAAAAAGAGTCTTTAGGAGGCCTTTTAAATTGATTTATCAAGCATATTTATAGTCATTTTTGTTAGCCGTGCACAGCAAGGTTCGACAATATTATTCAGCAGTAGAAGGGATTGGTGGGAAGCAGCATGTGAAATCAGTTAAGATTTATGCAAATGAAAAAATAATGTCACTTACTGAGCAGCGACCAAGTTCACTATGAGTAGATGATCAGCAACCTGAGTAGGATCTTTCCAAATACAGAAAAATCTAGATGATGATGAAATGGTTGACATAATTTGAAAACTATAGGCCTACATGTCAAAGTCACAAATGTTTTGTCCTAAATGGGGAAAGTAAACATCTGCTGTAACATTATGAAATGTTGTCAGACCAAAACCATGTTTCAAAGCATGAAGACTCAATAACTCAACCAATATTTTACAGCCTTAATCAAATCCATATGTTTAAATTGCACTTATGAAATGTCCTTTGTTGCCTCAGCAACAAGTAGCCTCAGGAAAGAAGGGTGGAAGAGCCAGTCTAGGGTGTGTAGATATGTGCAATATTTTATGTATGTATGTGAAATGTTTATGATTTATGTATCTGCAGATATCCTGGGAGGCAGACATGGATGACCAAATGACCCCAGAGGCATGGGCTACCATGCAGAAGCTTTCCGGCTCAGTAAGACTTCAATTCTTATACTATATCAATTTTCTGATAGAAAACAATAACCCACTCATATTTTGACCAAAAAGACACATTACTAAATTATACATAAAACGCATTTGGATTTCTTTAACACTCAATTATTTTACATAGGAAGCATTGTTCTCAGTGTATGCACTTTGCCACTAGAGGGAGCAGAGTACATAGACTAAATGATTGGCAGGCCACCCTGATGACTGAGTTCTTAAAAAAATGCAGTAAAAGAAAGGGAGAGCGCTGTTGCTAGGGTGGCTGTTGCTAAGGTTACTGATTCATAGTAACCGTCATCAACCACCCTGCTGTTCAGTAAGGTGTTTTACTTCCTTCTAGACACACCTAATGTAAGAGAGTGGGACTACAGTGATTATATAATCTAAAGATGTTAAGAAAAAAAGTACATCTTATTACAATTTGTCGTTTATTTATAAGCTGTTTTCTGGTTGTTCTTTATTTTTCTTTCATTTTTTTTTTACTATATTTGCCTTCTGCATAAACATTTCAATGCTATTTGACTCATATTGCTTGTATTTTGCCATCTTTCGTTGCTCTGCACTTCTTTCTCACAGACTGAGGAGAAATCTTCAGAGCTGAAGTCAGGTTTTATAACTTCCTTTCTGGATTTCTTGAAAACTGGGAAGAAGCAGCCGGGTACTGAAGCTCTACCTGTGGATGGGTGCACTTCCACAGATTCCTCTTCAGTAAAGGGAGGTATTCGTCCGTTATCCCCACAACCACCTCCTCCTCCACCTCCTCCTTTTGGAGAGAACGAGGGTGATGGAAGCCTAGGTCTCAGTAACTGTCCCTCCCCCTGTAAAAGACTTGATGAGGAGCTCAAGAGGAACCTGGAGACCCTGCCGTCGTTCTCCTCAGACGAGGAAGACTCAGTCAGTAAGAACCAGGACCTGCAGAAGAGCATCTCATCCGCCATTTCTGCCCTCTATGACACGCCCCACAGTCTCGCTGCCATTCCACCTCCTACGCCATCGCCGCCCACTCCGCAGACGGTGTCTCTTAACACACCCCCTCCGCTCCCACAACCTGAGTCTGTCCCGCTCACTGAACCTGAGACGGCGATAAACACGTCACAGGAGCTGGATTCGCTCTCACGGCCCAACCTGCAGGAGGAGGCTCATGTTCCAGGCAAGGGTGAGGAACAGGAAGAACCTGTGCAGGAGGAACATGAGGAAATACAGCAGAAAGAAGACAGACAGACTGAATTTGAGGAGGAAGAAGAGGAGTTGGAAGTAGACAGAAGTGAGAAGGAGGAAGCTGATCAGATAAGGACAGAGGAGAGCAAGCCAGAAGAAGAAGAGCCTGAGTATGAAATGCTGGATGCTCCCAAGGTTGATGGTGAGTATATTAACACATCTACAGTCAAATATTACAATCAATGAAATATTAATTATTTCCTTCTTTCCTCAACCGTATCCCGTTTTAGGATCCGAGCTTCCCCCTGCACCCCCTTCTCCTCCATCTCTTTCTCCTTCTCCCCCAACCTCCTCCTCCCCATCCCCTCTGCCTCCTCCTCCTCTGTTTCTCCACTCCCCTCTCCCATCTCAAGAAGAGGAGGAGAATCTACAACAGCAGCAGCAACAACAGCCACCACTGCATAATTCCCTGCCTCCCAGCCCTTCTCCACCTGCTCTCCCCTCTCCCTCCCCGCCTCCGCCCACGTTGCCCCCCTCTGCTACACCCCCACCCTCCCCCTCCCCGCCTCCTCCCGAAGAGCTGCCCCAGCCCTCCCCGGCCTCACCCCCCACCCCCGAAGATGCTCCGACGCCTCAGATCACTTCACTGCACCTGGCTAAGAAACAGTCAAACGCGGCCATCGCCGGAGAGAGTGAGGATGATGACAGTGAGAGTGGGGGGGAGGGGATCTTCAGAGAGAGGGATGAATTTGTGGTGCGCACTGAAGATATTGGTACTCTTAAGGTAAAAATCCCCCTGTTTTTTGTTTTAGTAGTATTCTATGTGTACAATCAATATTTAGATTTTTGCAGGGAAAGTTCACCCCAAAATGATAATTCTGTCATTGCTCACCTTCATATAATTGTAGTCCTATATGACTCAATTTCTTCTGTGGAACATGCAAGAAGATAATTTGAAGAATGCTGGTAACCAAACAATTTCGATTCCCTTTGATTTCTGTATTATGGTCAAAAATTGGAAGTCAATGGGAACCAAAACTCTTTGGTTACCAACATTCTTTAAATTGTCGTCTTTTGTGTTACACATAAGAAAGAATGCCATACATGGAACGACATGAAGGTGAGTAATGGATGACAGAATTATAATTTTTAGATGGACTATCCTTTTAATAATTGAAGTCGCAATTAAACAGAAATAGCGACAGATCTTTTCTTCCGTAGTGAAACGTACTCAAGTGAAACAGATTGTCAGAAAAGAAAGAGCTACTGTCCAGCAGAGTTCTGCTCCAACCCCAGTCAAATACACCCGAACCTGCTAATCAAAGTGTTTAGAGTAACTTGAAAATTACAGACAGGTGCGTTCAAACATGGTTGGAGCTGAGGTCTTCAGAACGGTAGCTCTCCAGGAGCAGTGTTGGAGATCCATGGTCTGTCGCTTGTTTGAATTTTTAGATGTAGGTGTTACAGTGAAAAATTAATGCTTAGAGTTGATTGTGGAAGGGCAGGGTTTAAGCAGAATAAATGATTGGAAAAATCTGGTATACATCACCAGTCTGTTGTTTCTGTGGAACGTCCAGTTATGTCAAAAAATTAAGCATGTGCATGGATGAATTGTTCATAGTAAGATCTTCAAGATACATTTACAAAATAGATGAATAATGAATTTTTATTTAATGCCAAGATGCTCAATTGTCATGGCTTTTCTCAGCTGGCGCTGCAGACCGGACGAGAGCCTCCTCCAATCTGGAGGGTCCAGAAAGCTCTGCTGCAGAAGTTTGCTCCTGAAATCAAAGATGGACAGCGGCAGTTTTGTGCTACCAGTAATGTGAGTGTGTTTTTGTATTTGATAAGAATTAATAGCATGCATTGGAAGGCTTGCATGAAAATGTAACATGTAACTACACCACCCCCTTAAACTCATGCTATCTGTCACTCTTTGGCAGTATTTGGGCTACTTTGGAGATGCAAAGATGCGTTATCAGCGTTTATATGTCAAATTCTTGGAGAATGTGAATAAAAAGGATTATGTCCGAGTGTGCTCGCGGAAACCCTGGCATCGGCCCAGTCTCACACTGAGGTAATTTCACTGTAAATGCACTTCTGGAGCTACTGTGGTCCTGTGCTGTATTGCCGTTAATACAGTAGTTACTGTCAATCAATGAGTTCTGTGATCATTTACTCAAACCTTCATGCTTTTAAAACCTAAATGCTGTTGCTTTTTCAGTGGAGCGCAGAATTTTTGAAGAATCTTCAAACAGCTTGTTTCATAAAACAGTTCACAGTGGCCTATGTGTGTCAAAAATTAAAAAAAAAGAAAACACTAAAAAAGCACCAGAAATGTAGTCCATCTGACTCATAAGCAATATTCAAAGTCATCTGTATTCATACAATAGGTTTGTGATAGAAAGCAACACAATTTAAGTATTTATTCATTAATAATCTTTCAACTGCTGCAGCTCTGTAATAAAATACTGCCGTTATGATAATTGATCTTGAGATATGCGAAAGCTAAGGATATTTGATGTCCAACCTGTGGCTTAGGCTTAAAGCATAACAGAATTTGTTTTACACAGAAAAAACAGTATACAGGTTTAAAATTTCACGAGGCTGAGTAAATAATGACAGAATTTTAATTTCAGTTGAACTGTCAATTTTATCAATATATTGTCGTTGCTAAGATGAATGTCTTTCCTTCCTACCAGACGCCAGTCACTTCCTAAGCCACAACATGTACGTAGCTTGACTCCACCTCGCATGGAACGAGAGGATAGAGAGAAAGAAAGAGAGAGACAACGGGAGAAAGAGCAACGGGACCAAAGGGAAAAAGAAAAGGAGAAAGAGAGAGAAAGAGAAAAGGAAAGGGAGCGAGAACGAGAGAGGGAACAGATCGAGAAATCTAGGAGAGAAAAGGAGAAAGAGAAGGAAAGGGAGAGAGAACTTGAAAAGCAAAAAGAGAGGGAGAAACAAAAAGAAAGGGAAAGAGAGAAGGAAAGGGAAAAACAAAGAGAGAGAGAAAGGGAAAAGGAAAAACAAAAGGAGAAGGAGAGAGAGAGGGAAAGAGAGAGGCAAAGAGAAAGGGAGAAAGAGAAGGAAAGGGAAAAACAACGAGAGAAGGAGAGGGAGAAAGAGCGAGAGAAGGAAAAGAAGCTCCAAGAGCGACAAACTCAAGAGAAGCTGGAGAGGAGAACGGCCGTTGTGGAGCGCGGGAGGGTCAAAGAGGAGAAGAGAGTTGGAGAGAAGAGGGTTGACAGGACGAGGAGCAGACCTGTGAAAGTAAAGGCAGAACCTCCACCTAAAAAGAGGAAGAAGTGGCTTAAAGAAATGCCCTCTTCATCTGATTCAGACTCCTCCCCTGACCCACCCAGTGAGGATGAAGGTGTGTATGGCTTGGTTATGTGTGTGTAATATACTGTGTGTGTGGTTTTGCAATATTATGCAAAGCTATCAGCAGCTTCATTCAGTGTAACTTCAGTTTGGGTTAGCAAGATATATAAATGTTTTTGAAAGAAGTTTCTTATCCATTTATTTGATCACAAATACAGTAAAAACGTTAATAATATGATATCGTTGCATTTAAAAAAAATTTATATATTTTCAAATGTAATCTATTCATGTGATGGCAAAGCAGAATTTTCAGCAGCCTAACGTTATTCCAGTCTTCAGTGTCACATGATGCTCAAAAGATATTTCTTGATATTTTTGTGGAACCCATGCTAATTTTTTTCAGGATTTTTTTTTAAATGGAAGGTAAAAAAATATATAACTGTCACAACACTGCCACATTTGAAAATGTATTACATCCTCACTGAATAAAAAAATTCTGTTCTTTAAAAAAAAAAATTTAAATAAAATCTTACTGACCACAAACTTTTGAATGGTGGTACCATGGTTTGAAGTAAAAACCATGGTATGTAAAAAAGGCAATCTTTCAGTACCACTATATATATATCATAGTACCATTTTTAAAACCATTCAGTATTTTACAGTGGTTCCAACACAGTATTTCTACATAAGGTTTGTCATGGCACTCAAAAGACTCAAAACCAGCATACTAGTAATGGTAAACTACTGTTCAATTTTACATATGGTAAAAATTGTATTGCTATAATCCAGGGGTCACCAGACTCGGTCCTGGAGGGCCGGTGTCCTGCAGAGTTTAGCTCCAACCCTAATCAAACACACCTGAAGCAGCTAATCACTGTCTTACTAGGTATACTTGAAACTTCCAGGCAGGTGTGTTGAGGCAAGTTGGAGCTAAACTCTGCAGGACACTGGCCCTCCAGGACTGAGTTTGTAGACCCCTGCTATAATCTGTCTATAAACCAGCACACTGTATGAGATGATGGACACTGAATTTAGTTCATTTTGCATTTTCTTGCAAGTTGTTGAAGTGCGTGTGAAAGTATTTTCTGGTGTGTGCCTTCTGGTTTTTCATATGTTTTGCATCTGTTCTATCTTCAGTATCCACACGGAGTGGGATAAACAGTCGGGCCATGAGAGAGATGTTCCGCAGTTATGTAGAGATGCTGGTCAGCACTGCTCTGGACCCGGACATGATCCAAGCTCTCGAGGACACCAACGGTGAGCACGCAACATTAGGTTAAATACAAAGTGCATGTCTGGAGGATTGGGTGGGGTGAATAAAGGAGAGAAGGATGGAGAGAATAATGAAAGAGGAGTTTAATAAAGCAAAGGAGGCAGAGAGAGAGGACAATGAAGTGAGGCTGGAAGAATAATGACAAGCAAAAGATGCTTAGAAAAGAGGAGTGGAAAGTTACAGTGACTAATGAAGGCTGTTAATTTAAGTTTCATTAAATTGTTTTTAGGCCAAAGATGTCATCATTCCAGGCCTAAATGCAAAGATATCTGAAAAAGTAACATATTGTAGCAGTGATTAAACCTGTGCCTATAGATAAAGTTGCAAAAATCATCACACTATTTTAAACAGCAGTTTGCTAATTCTTTTGCTAGTTAAATCTTATTGTTCAAAAGTTACCCTTTTTTTGAGAAATTTATACTTTTATTCAGCAAGAATGCAGCTAATTGATGAAAATTGACTGTTATATAGTTAAAAAAATTACTTTTCAAATAAATTAATTTTTTAAAACTTACTTTACATTCATAAATTCTAAAAAGAAAAAAGTATAATTTTCTAGAATAAAAATATTTAGGATTTCAGTGCTTTTCTTTCAAAAACAAAACAAAACAACAAAAAAAAAGATAAAACCCACCCCCAAACCTTTGAACGGAAAAAAAATATTTATAGTTACGTTATTTATCACACTGCAGGACCATTTAAAATGAACTAGAGAAAAACGTGCATACGTGCATATATTCTATAATCATATAAATGTGAATCTTAAGTAATGATGTTTTTCAGTTTAATAACTCAATACCAATGCATTACCACTGGCTCCTCCCCTTTTGTCCTCAGATGAGCTTTATCTCCCACCCATGAGAAAGATTGACAGTATCCTCAACGAACAGAAACGAAGGCTGTTAAGAAGGGTCAACATGAGTGTCCAGCATCAGGTGACACTGGCTTTCAGTGATACACAAATGCATTCCTCTTGAGTTCTCTAGACGTCTTGATTTGTGTTTTCTGAGGAACGTGTCTGGCAGTCTCTCACTCTCCCTCTTTCCCATTCTGTAGGAGGCACTGCACATGTTCCCTCAAATGACAGCAGACCCCCTAGACTCTGGAGCAGTTAAAGTGCACCTGGGTGGAGAGAGTTACAACCGCAAAACCCTCAACAGAGTCAAAAGGAGCCTTCCCAAACAGCAGGCATGTTGTATACACAATTGTTTCTCACATAATTAAGCCCTTTAGTAAGAAACCGCAAGAAGTATTTGGGCACTTTAGCCATACCTAAAAAATATATATCTAGCTATATCAATCAAAGGCCCCTAAATCTAATCAAATTGTAATTGTATCGCATAATGTTTTGAGGTATCGGCAAATATTGTATTGCTGGGTAAGAAAATTGAATTCAGATTGTATCATGACGAAACTTTAAATTTACTGCCTCTATTGCATTATAGGACAAAATAAAAAACCAACAGGCATTGATTTTAAAGAGACAGTACAAGCTCAATTTTTTTTTTTCTTTTTTTAATCATGGTTTTTAAATGTTAGTTGATTAAATGTTGTTGTTGTGATGAATTAACCCTGTGATTTCCAGACCATTTGATTAAGTATCATTGCAAAAATGGCTAAAAAGCACCATTTGTTTGCAGATGCCAATTGATTTGATGTTTTGTTATATAATGCAATGAAGATATTTTGAAAAATGAGAAGAGATTTTGAAGAATGTTTTAAATATTTCTGTCCCTATAATTAAAGTCAGTTGCGTCCAGAATGACATTGGACCCCTTTGACTTTCATTTTCATTTTTCAGAATATGTTCTTTTTTTTTCCAAAATGAAAGAAAGTCATACAGGTTATTTGGTGAACTGTCCCTTTAAGTGTCCAAAAGCTTTTTGTGGTCATTGAATTCCAATAATACATCTGTCTTAAAATCTCTGAGCTCTTTCTTCACTTGTAACCCCATCTCTCTCTGCTTGCCAGGACCTGAAGCTGTCAACAGAGACTTGTCGAATATACAGTCTCTATCACTCTCTCCATCACTACAAATATCATACATTTCTGCACTGTAAAAAAGAGGTATGAGGATATATGAGCTTATTTGAGAAATGCAGCACTGTATCCGTGTATTAGCCCGTAAAAAGCCTCAGCTCTCTTTCTCCCTCCTCAGACGGACAGCATAGAACAGGCAGCTGAGGAGGATCCAGGTCAGGAGGAGGTGGTTCAGCAGTGCATGGCCAACCAGGGCTGGCTAGAGACTCTGTTCAATTCCTTCATTGAACTGCTGACGCTCAGCACCAAGGCTTAAGATTCAGCTGTCGACGTTCCAAGCACGTCCTGTTTGGAGAAGGGAGAAACTCCTCTCTCTCAAACAAAACCGGTGCACCTCCAGGTTGCAGGAAAATGAGATTTTCCTTTGCAGAATGTGTAAGAGCCACTGGCGGTTTAAGCTGTTGCGTTTTAACATAATGTTTTTGTAAAGCTTTCATTCCTCTCTCTTTCATTATGTGTCAGCTCCCTGCGACGGGAGCCACAGGGAGACGGTATGAAAACAAAAAAAACAAAAGAGCGAGAATGTGTAAAGACAGTTGTCTGCACAGAGACGAATAAAGATAGTGCCAAAGGGAACAGGGTTGAAAATCTCACTGGTCAGCAGTGTTTTGGCAGAGGTGAGCTTTGAATGCTATGTTCCATGCACACACTTATATATAAATATGTATTATGAACAATTATGATTTGTATTATTTATACATGGACATTTATACATGGTTACCTCCCAAAGCTGGGGCGGTTTGCTGTTATTATTTTGAATAATAATGCTCATGTTTTATGAGGGTGTACATGAAATGGGCCACCCGTAACCCCCTATTCTTCCTGTCCCCTAAAGCTGAAGGACAAGGCGGACAGGATGCAGACAAAAGAGCGGGGTCAAAGCAGCGTGTAGTTCCTTTTTTGTCAAAAAATAGAGCAAAAGAAAAATGTATTTAAAATAAAATAACAAAAAAAACTTTCTGTTTGTTCTTTAAAAGAAAATGCGGAAAAAGAGGTGTATTTGTTCGTTTTCTCAAAGAAAACGGTGCAGAGGGATGTAATAGTTTTAAAGTGTGCAAAATGTCTGTGTTTACTGTTTGTTTTTTATCTGTTGGTTGTTTACTACGATAATTATTGTTATTATTATTATTATTATTATTATTATTATTTTGGAGGTTTGCTTATTTCTCTCTTCTGTAAATATTGTACAGTTGCTTCAGTCTCTCTCTCTACCTATCCCTCATCTGTACATGAATCCTCCTGTATTTGACAAACGCAAATAAAAGAAAAGAAAAATGAGTTTATGAAAAATGACGCATTTTCACACAAGACTGCCTTGGATTTTTATTTTTTCCATTTTATTTGTTCTATACATACTTGCTGGTAGCTTTATACGGGTAGGAATGATATCGTGGAGGGAAATACATTGCAAATCAAGCAGTACAATCAACCTACTCTAAATATTGTACTTGGGTTCAAAGTATACTAATCATTTTGTAAATGAAAACATTTCTCTGAGGATGTATTTTTATTCAGCGTTCTCAGTACAGAGCGTTAGAGTGATCCTCGGCAGTTCTCTTCAAGGTAAACATTCCATTCCTGCTAGAGCGCGAAAAAAAGAGAATCCGTGGAACTGCATTTCCTGTTGTTACCATGGTAACATAACCATGGCAACACCAGCAGCATTTTCCAGGAGTGCTTGTCTGTCTTTGGTGTGATGGCTGTCTCTCTTTGTCTCTTTCTTTCTCCTTTGCTTCTTAGTTGCTTTCTATTTTGCGGTTTCTAGCTCATCGTGACTCACAAGAGTTTTTACAAAGAAATGACATTCTCCGCTATTTTGTGCACATTATAAATTATTTCTTGCCTCCCTTATTTATTTTTTCACATATCATACAGAGCTTCGTTAATTCTGTTTTCTGTCTCGATAGAATTTCTTTTTACATACACCAACTGATTAAATGAAGCAATAAATTATTATTTCCTTATAAGTTAGATGATTTTTAGTTGCGCTATTATTAATATTGTTTCAGCGCTGTATCAGTCATTAGTATGAAATATCCTGCACCTTTCTTTCATTAATCATCATTATCATCTTGTCATCATTACTGCTCTGTTTCACTCTCATCTTCCTCCTCTTCTTCGTCCTCCTCCTGTACAGCGCTGTGCCTCGTCTGGCCACAAAGCGGCGCCAGTTTGCCGTCAGTTGTCACTCCCATTGGCTGAATGATTTCGCTCCTGAGGCGGTGTGGTGGAAGGATAATAATGATGAAACAAAAGTAATATTAATAAAGGTTGCTGTATATCATAAGGGGATCATCTATGCACTACATTTACGTTTTGAACAGAAAATCAGTGATGATTTTACCACATTTCTGGTGGAATCTGTCTGACACACACATACCGTGAGAGCCTGTTGAACATATTTATGAGTCTGAGCGCCTCTGCCTCTTTCTCTTCTTCAGTCATTCCTTCCATTGGATCAGGCTGTTCCTCCTCCACCCGTCCCGTCACAGGGTTAATCCTGTCCTTGGCCTGTCTGTACTCCTCCGTGTCTGAGTCAGAGTCACTGGAGTACTGCGGTTGAGGAGAGGGGCCGCGGCCGTTCAAAAGACCCCGTGCCGCCAGCAGCCCTGCTGCATTACCGTAACCAGTGTACTTCACAAACCTGCTCACTGGGAGAGAAAGAGTTCATGAATACCATTCTGACAGCACTGTTTTAAATGTCACAGAAAGGCGTATTATGAATAGAGTGCTGCAGAGATTACATTTTTGTAGGCCGAAACCAAGAAATGAATTTGCATTTTAGCACTGGCTAGCTTTTTGAATGGGTCTTTGGTTAAATGCCTGAAATAAGTTTTATGCTTAAAATAAGCTCAAGATATTTTCATGTTTTAATATATACAGTACATCAGTAATACCCCTTGTGATTTTTAAAAAGCAGTTGCTAACGTGGCTAAATGGAACTACAGAGGTTGTCAGGGACATTAAACATCATCACACCAAACAAGAAGATTCATCCACTCACTAGTTCCAGCTTAACTGAAAATTGAGTGTTTAATCTTATTATTATACATTACTGACACTCTATCCTCCAATTTGATACTGTTAAGTGCTTTGACACAATCTGTATTGTTAAAAGCGCTATATAAATAAAGGTGACTTGACTTGACTAGTCTGCTTTTACAGCCTTAGTATATTTATAATAGCAATCTTGCAAACTATTTTAACTCAAACTTTAAGCAAAAATGTTTTTAAATAAAGATTGAAAGAGTTTTCTAAAACAGCGGTGGTGACATTAATGTCATGAAACCATGGTGTAGTTTGTTTATAGTCTACATTCAGCATTTACTTCTGGCAATTGTATTTAGGCTTTAAAATTCATAAAAGCTGTGTTCATTTGTGACAATTATCATGATGAACAAAACGTAAGAATCATAAAAAGAGCTTATTTTCTGCAATAATCTACTTGAAAATTCATGTTTGATTTTTGTCAAGGGATGCAGGGTGATGTTAACTGGGTTGGCCTACAAAAAATACTCAGTTATACTCAGTTGTTCAGTTATAACATGTTCATACCATGAAACATGAATATGATGATCATTCGGTATCATGGTATGTGTAAAGTATGAATGTCAGTGCGCTTTACATGGTTTAGTGGATGCATCTATGTACCATTTTCTTTACACAGCACAAAGAGAAGCTCAGCTGCACAGTGTTTGATATCAGTGTCGACATGGGTCATTAGTCGCACTAGTTTGCTCCTCAGTGTGCTCCCCTGTTCAGGCCTCATCTCAACGTCTCTCAGTGGAGGCAGGATCTGTTCAAAAATAGCACAGGATCAGGCTCCTGGTGCACGGCCATGAGAATAACAAGTATATGTTGTGTCAAACTTAATGTTTCAAGTTGTGCTCCAAAAGTAACACCTATACTCAGACCAAGGATGATAACTATAAGGATAACAATAACTATACAGTTTTTAGTAATACAGTTTTGAGTCCATACCACAGCTATAACGATATCGGCACAGTGGAAAAATATAATCAAAATCACTTTCAGAATTAATTTTCCAGCTGATACTGTAAATAATAAAAACATTGACAGCCAAACAGACAACATAACTGTAGCATGCTCTTATAATAAGTTGAATGCTACTGTAATTATTGCTACAGTTATCTTTATAGTTATCGTTCTTGGTTTGAACGGTTTGAAACACACTGAAATGGTGAAAATGTTTAAAAACGGTATTTTGAGGTGAGTATCGTACCTGCTGTCTGAGATAGTGCCTAGTTTCCCTGTGTGCTTTGCTGCTCTCAGTCAACAGGTTTAACACTGGAGCCAACTTTTCCTTCAGCTTATGGCCCTGTATAATGTACATTTAAAGACATAACATTCTATAATGAAATAAATTGTACAAATGCAAAATATTTGGGCCTATAAGTCTTTATATATTTAAACCCCATCTAATTAGAAGACAAACCTCTGGACTGTTAAAGGCATAGCTCATTAAAAAAAAATTAAAATTCTGTCTTCATTGTTTGAACAACTTGAAGGTGAGTAAATGATGACAGAATTTTTATTTTTGGATGAACTAACTGGTTAACATGCATGTCATGGAAACTGAACCCCAGTCTATAAAGTCCCTGGAAATCGAACCCTTAACTTTGGCCTTACAAGTGCCATGTTCTTGAGCTAGAGCTACAGGAACACCAGACATTTCAGAGCGCTCTTTCTCACTCTGTCCAGTCTCTTCTCCATGAAGAGCAGCAGAGTGTGAACGCAGTCCATGTTGACTCCGCCGGACTCCTTCGAACCTTCAGACAGGCGAACGGACAGCAGAACATCCAGGCACTGCAGAGGGAGCGCTGAGAGCACATTCACTGTGTGTCTGTGGATATTCAGCACAGAAGAGTTACAGAGATCAATAGGATGAGACCTCTCAAGACTCACCATGGTTTGATTCTTACTCTCACCCTTGCAGCTCCTCTTTTCTATCCTCTCCCTCACAGGGCACGAGCAGACAGTGACGCAGGACTGCAGCTAGGTGACGATACAAAGCTCCAGCCTCCTGTGGCAGAAGGAGAACCAAAACATTGACAGTAAAATCAAATTCTTAACCTGTCCTATTATGGTGGAAAGGGGGGATTTTATATATATATATATATATATATATATATATATGTGTGTGTGTGTGTGTGTGTGTGTGTGTGTGTGTGTGTCATCAAATTAAGAATTCTTTTCCATGACTTATTCATTCATTCATTCATTCATTAAATCCACTTACTAAAATCTTTCCTCATGTCAGGTAAATTTTGGCCACATTGTACAAATTCATTCCCAGTGTTAGGGAGTAATTAGTTACATGTAACAGAATTATGTAATTTAATTACAAAATAAGGTTACACTTTATTTTAAGGTGTCCTTGTTACAGTGTAATTATATATTTAAGTACTGAGTAATATTAATTAACTACATGTACTTACTATATGGTTTGGGTTAGGTTTAGGGTTTGGCTTAGGGTTACTTGCATGTAATTATGCATAATTTATTGTTATTATAATAGTAAGTATATGTAACGTGTAACAAGAACACCTTAAAATAAAGTGTTACCCAAAATAAATGTAATTGTAATCTGTTACAGTTACTGAGAAAAAATGTCTAATTAAATTACAGTTACTTATGAAAGATTACAAAGGGGGTTACATCTGAATATTTTCACACACATACAGATTTGATTGATTTCTTTCCCAAAATGCATTGACTGCTCTAATATATGAGACACCAATGTTTTAGGAGTTTAGAACACAGAAGAGGACACATGTTTATTTGATAACTGCTTTATTTCCTATCTGGGCTTGTGTATATGCTTTATTTTTAAATTAACTGATTTTTCCCAAGGCATTGTTAGATGCCAGATTATTTTCTACGCAAAGATTTGATTTCACAAACAGTATCATAGCTATTAAACTATATTTTGTTATGATTTTAAATCTGTATTTAACCTCAGGATGATATCAAAGTAAAAAGAGGTGCTAAAGTCTGATTTTGTGGTGGCTTTGCTTTAAAATTAAATTATTATAATCTTAATTCAAGGGATGAAGGATTTTGAAAGTCTGACAATAATCAGTGTTGAGTACAACTGTAAGGTTAACCCTGCCTGCTTTAAATGTTTGAAAATGGTTAACTGTTCAGAAAAATTTTGAAAAAAAAAAAATTAATTTTGAAAAGTAATCTAAAAGTAATGAAATGTAATCAGTTACATTACTAAAGTAATTAAAATACTTATTACATTTTAAATAGGGTAACTTGTCATCTGTAACCTATTACATTTCCAAAGTAACCTTCCCAACACTCATTTTAGTTTAGTTAAATTGTGGCTATGAATTAAGAATATCTTGTTTTTTTATCTCCCTGCATGCCATGTACAGGGCTCTGTGCTTTTCATGTTTAACTAACAGTTTTTTTTTATTGACATCATCCTCCAGAAAGTTTTTGGGGTTGGAACACAGCATCAGTTAGTATTAGCATTGGATTGATATGTGATGATATGCAAAGTTTTGTGCTGTTTGGTTTATTCAATTCCATCCTATTCATAATAAATTACAATTATCTTTATGTTCAATCATCTATAATATAGAAATTTCATAAAAGGTTAAAAATATATCAAAATAAGCAATGGCTTAGCTCCTTAGCGCTTTATGTCCATCTTGTTAATGATGGAATGACCCAGCTGTGGTCATTAGGGGTTAAAGAAATAGCCAATAAAAATGCAGCGTTTACCTCATCTACTTCCTGTCTGTGCACATTGTAGGTAATGTTGAACAGGGTCTTGAGAATCTCAAGGGCGCGCTGAGTCACCTCCTTACACACAGGGGGTGCTGTGAGGTCAGTCAGCACCTCATGTGTTTCACCCCAGCACACTTCCAAACTCTGTTCCAGAGCAGCAGTCAGCATGGACACGCCGCGCTCCTGACAGGAAGAGCACACAGAATGAGTCTCTGAAATGCCCACAGAAGTGAACAGCCAGTTTTGTGTTCTCCTAACACTTTCCTTTTTGTGGCCTTGATGACTAGGTGGTCTACACTGATACTGCAGGGTCCTCTAACTGTTGTTTTATTTCAAATGAATTGTTTTATAAAATTTGCATTAAACAAAAATAGAAGTAAACAGAATTCAAACAGTATTACAGTTAAAAGATAAAGTTCAGCTAAACGTTTCATTGTCCCCCTGTTTAGTAAAAATTGTCAAATGACTCGGTACATCCATAATGATCATTCAAATTATTTTATACCCATAATAAAATATGCAAATACATTAATGGTATGGTAGTATTCACATGTTTTATAGCCCAGATTTAAAATGCAGCACTTAATTTTAGCAAAAAAAATAATGGGGAGTCCTATCTCCATCTTTCTGTCCACGAAGTGGTCATTAGCCTGAAAAAAGTGTGTTCCAACAATCCAATAAACGTTGAAAAAAATTTTTTTATGGTGTATGTATGATTGTTACCTGGCGGAGCTCTATCCTAAGCTCAGGCCGTAAAGCAGTCAACAGAAAGAGAAGTCGTAGTTCATAAAACTGACCACTTGGAGGTGATGAGGAATGTATACCATCTTTAAGTCTCTCTGACAGGCCGTGGAGCAACCTGGTGAAGAAAACAAAGCGCAAGAGAATGAAACGGAGAGAGTGAGTTTTCTATAACGATATTGAAATATTTATTGACACTGTACTTGGCCAATGCTTCACATGTAACAATTTGAGCCACACCTCAGGATGCTGGCTCTCTCTTGTGCTTTTGGGCTGTTGTAGATGACATTGCACAGGGCCTTCATCGCCTCTTTCCTCCAGACCTCTCCATCATCATAACCCTCCTCCCCCTCCTCATCCTTCTCTCCTCTAGCATCCCTCTTTCCTCTTGTCAACAGCCCACAGACCCCATCTTTCCTCACTTTTTCTTCATGGTGGTCGTTTTGTGTTTCTCTCCCAATATTACCATTAGATGTCACATTCACAGGGGTGACCTGCAAGCCTCCTTCACTGACCAAAGGTTGAGCACAGGCTGCAGAGACACAGACTGAATCATCTCCCTCCCTGTAACATGTTGGGTGTTGTGTATTGCTGCCATTATTATCCGGATGTGTCTCTGTCTCATTCTCCGGAGTGATGTCACTGTGGGAGGAGCCCCACTCAGCCTCCTCTTCTTCAGGCCAGATAGGCAGGGCAGAGATGCCCCCTAGTCGAGCAAGAGTTAGAATGGCATAGTCCGTGATCAGGGGTGCCAAGGCCTTTCGATCACGCGAGATAATTCGCAGAGTTCGCAGACACACCCTCAAAACTCCTGGCTGCAGCCGCATGCGAATGAACCAGATCAGAGCTGCAGCAAGCCTCTGGAAGAGACAGAGAGGAAAAAGAAGGAAAGGTTTGAATTTTTAGCATTGTATTTGATGGGAATATATAATCAAATACAACATGGCCAAACATATGTGGACAAGCCTTCTAATTTTAGTTACGGTTTGAATGTAAGAAACTGAACTTCAACTATAATTTTTAATGATAGATAGATAGATAGATAGATAGATAGATAGATAGATAGATAGATAGATAGATAGATAGATAGATAGATAGATAGATAGATAGATAGATAGGAAGGAAGAAAACTTCAGTTTTGAATTTGGAAAATTTGCTAGAATATATAGATGTGGTGCTGGGTTGTACTTTTGGCCATATTTTATGGACGAAGTTGTAAAGAAAGAAGTTGTGAAAAAAGTTTAGGAAAGAAGTTTGACTCACCCTCCGCAGAACAAGATCTGGATCCTCATTCTCATCAGAGTCAAAATCTGAGTCAGAGTCTGGAACATACTCTCTCACTTTATTCCTGCGGAACTGAGTGGAGAAGAACAAACAAATTCACAAGAGACAAGAGAAAGAGAGGTAAACAAACAAACAAAAACATAAGCTTATACAATAATGAGAGGTGACATGGAAAAGAATGAAGTCAGTGTCTGCCCTTCAAACTCAAGATTCAGATTTAAACCATGGTCTGCTTCTTTACATATAAACAACAGAACATTGAAGTTCACTGAAAACTATTAAAAGCTTTGGGTACAATCCTTCAACACAGAGGAGACATTATAAAAGCTTTTCATTTATAAAAGCTTTATTTTGTGAGCCCGGTCATCATGAAGAGTGTAACAGTGTAAATGGCTCTTGTGAATGCATGAGAACCAATAAATTATCTTTTTGACACACGGCACAATAATTGGTGCTTAGTAACAACAAAATAATGAGCTCAAAAGAGTTTACAGGCACATCCGACACAGACGCTCTGGGTGTCGGTATGTACAGGTGCCCAGGGTGAGATAGACGGCGAGTATATTAGTTTCAGATTACCCACCTCTCTCGTTTTTCTTCCCCACAGATGTCTCACTCCCTTCTTTATTTATCTACACCAAATACCTGCTCTTTTTCTGTAGGTCATGTGAGAGATTTACCTCTTCCAGCTCTCTTTGCTGTTCTCAGTTCAGCCGAGATTAATAAGCATATGACAAAAAGAGGGAAATCATGATTAAAAACATGCTTGTGAGTATTATATACACCGAATGAATGAGATGAGGGTGAAGTGAGGGATAAAGATAAGTGAAGGTGGATGAGTGAGATTTACATTATTAGCTGTGTTAATCCAAGCCATGTTGTGCCCTCGGATTGAGGGCAGACAGATAAACACACAAACATTAGCATAGACTTTAGAATTTACCTTTCTTCTCTCTCTTTCTTCCACATCATAAAAGAAACATTTTGAGTTCTGTGAACACCAAAGGGAGAATTAAAAGGAGAAATATATGAGAGACGGCAGGATTTGAAGGCTCTGCAAATGCTAGACACATTAAAACTTCAGCACACTGCAGAAACTGTAAAATGACTGGATAAGTAATGAGAAACACCCTTCAGGTTTACCCCAGTTCTGTTGTCATGGAAACTGCTAATATCGGAGTGTTGTAGAAGTAGTAGAAGATTCTAACAGTTTTTTTTTTTTTTCTGTCTGGCACAGTGATCATATTAAGCACAGTATTAATCTTATTATATTTAATTGTAATTACCTCAGTGTTGTAATCATCCAGATGTGTTTGAACATTGTCCTGGTCGCCTTGTTTGATAAACTGAATAATCTTCTCCACGTCCACAGGCATTCTTAATAATTAATAATCAACCAAACAGAAAATATGTTCATTTTCATGAGGAGTATTTCTTAGAAATACTGATATAACCTTATACAATATTAAAGACATTCATATTCCTCCACTTACCCTCTTTGGTTTTAAAAAGCACAGATTTAAAAAATGTGATGAGTTTCCTTGCAAACGGTGCGTGTTTAGTGCGTCTCTGTCTTCATATGTTCCTCTTTGTAATCTGACAGGCCTCAGATTTAGCTTTGAGTTTTCCTAAACTAATCCCACCCATCCTCTCTCACTCATTCACACACTGCTCATAAAACTCCATGATTGTGCAGCTGGTCTTGTCTATGGGCACAGGTTTGCTGCATTGTATTTTCTTTCTTTCTTAATAATGTAAAAATAATACTACTCACTGCAAGAGTTATCCTCAGAACAGGAGCTCTAATTAGTGAGAAAGCCAATAGAGCCAGACAATAGGAACCAAAAAAAGCTTGAGCAGCTATGCTGGCATTCAGACAACAGTGAGAAAAAGACAGAGGGCTGGAGAGAGAGAGTAAAAAGAGAGAGATGAAAGCAGCACAGGTTTATATAAAGCTTAATAGGGGTAATTAAACAAAGTGGGGGTCAGGAAGAGAAAGGCTGGGATGACTGGGGTGAGCTGATAGGGGTAATTATTTGTACTGATTGAAGGTGATTAATTGAGGCTAGTTGTTCAGCTCACTGATGGACCCTCATAAAACTCAGAGTCCATTAGAACAGCGAGACACACACACACAGAGAGAAAGAGAGAATAACCCCAGCACTACTGGGCTGGACGACACTTTCACTCTTGACGGGGCACAATCAACCTGATCAGGCAGGAAAGAGTTGCTGTTTTGTGTTTCATGATCTGTTAAGTTTTCTCATAAGCAGAATGCAGAGATCTGGATTGCTCCTGCTGTCGCTGTGTGCCGGCTCTCTGGTGACCCACAGCGGCGCGTTTGGGAATCGACGGCTGTGCGGGATTCAGCTCGTGGAAGCGCTGCTGCTTGTCTGTGGTGAAAAGGGCCTCTTCTACCAGCCTGGCAGGCGTGTCAGAGAGCACACTTTCCGTGAGTCTGGTTACAAGTGCATATCTGTGCGATGCATTCAGTCAACTTTACAGAAAGAGATACTGTCTGTCCATTTTGTTGTCGAAATTCATTGTAACAAGCATTAAGATAACCCAATCGATGCAAACCAAAGTATGGGTAAAAAAGAAACATTCAGTATCACAATTTTTATATATATATATATATATATATATATATATATATATATATATATATATATATATATATATATATATATATATATATCTATCTATCTATCTATGTGTGTGTTTTTTTTTTTTTTTTTAGGTTAAGAGGCTATAATTCAAGAGAGAAGAAAAATAAATGATAAAACGAATTATCACTATAACACTTTTTTCGAGTAATCAAAAAAAAAAACTTTGAGTAATGTTTTTATAACAGAGGTCTACCATATTTATTTAATGCATTTTCATCTATAACCCCCATCCACCAAAAATGTCATTAAATTTGATCATCATTTACTTTTTAATGTGTATTGTTGTATTGTGTGTCTCTTGCTAATGGACCTTGAGTCTGGATATAAAGTTGAACTGAACTTACTGTTGAACCAAACCTATATGACTTTCTTACTTCTGTGCAACACAAAAGAAAATTATACAGAAAAATGAAAATTATACAGAAAAATGAAAATTATACAGAAAAATGTTGTCAACTATACACAGTTTTGATCTGACCATTTCTTCAGTCAACTTTACAGTAAGAGATACTGTCTGTCCATTTTTGTTGAAATTCTTTTGCGTAACAAGCATTAAGATAACCCAATCGATGCAAACTAAAGTTATTGGGTAAAAAATAAATAAATGATAAAACGAATTATCACTATCACCATTTTTTTTCTCGATAAATCTAAAAATATTTTGAGTAATGTTTTCAAAACAGACCATATTTATTTAATGCATTTTCATCTATAACCCCCTCCCCCCACCCCCCACACACCTAAAAATATCATTAAAATTTATCATCATTTACTTACTGTTGTATCAAACCTATATGACTTTCTTACTTCAGTGCAGCACAAAAGAAAATTATATAGAATAATGTTGTCATCTACACAGTTGTGATGCCCAATCTGTCCATTTCTTCTATTCTTCTATTGTTATTTAAATTAGAAATTAGACATTTCTCAAAATATGTTATTTTATGTTCAATAGAAGACAGAAAGTCATACTGGCTTGGAATGACAAGAGGTTGAGTAGCTACATTAAGACAATGTTCAGTTGTGGGTGAACTAGGCATATCCCTTTTAAGTCCGAAATTAATAGGATAGATTTATGATATTAAGCCATTAGACTACTCAAGACTAAGAAAAAAAAAGAAAGGTTTTAATATCAAAAGGGTAGCCTTTCAGGTGTAACATTTTTGTGACATTATCCAATTAATCCCCTGTAGCCAACCATCCCTGGTCTCCCCATCTCTTTATGAGTCTAACAGAGTAGCCTGTGATATTTATTGGAAGTTCATTCAGGTCTTTCCGTCTGTAGAAAATGGAAAACTGTTTGATTAATTAAATGAATGAATTTAATACTAGTATGCATGCTACGCCTGTATAGACTACTTTTGAATCCCATCTTTCAACAGGCGTCATGACGAGGAACAGCACTCCCTTCCTGCGGCAGACTGGAGACAGAGGCACTGCCAGAAACACTGTTGCAAAGAGAGGCATTGTAGAGCAGTGCTGTCATTTCTACTGTGACTATTACGATCTGGAGAATTACTGTAACACATAGAGAGCATGCTGCATGCACTTCACTTGAGTAATAACTTGCATTATTTAAGTACTGCAGGTCTGGGATATGGTAGGCCTATTTGGACGATACCATTAATTATGAACAGCAGTGAATGAAGGACCACTTGAAATGTTACACAATGGGCATGTTTATGATTAAAACGTTTGCATATATTAAAAAAGAAATCTGTCTGTTTTTGTTTGTGTTGCACTATACAAAGGGTAGGATGTTAGGATGTTTATTGTAGGCCTATTTAATTATTATTATATTCCTGTAGCTCAAACAGTAAAAGCATGGCACTAGCAACACCAAGGAGATGGGTTTGATTCCCTGGGAATGCATGAACTGATAAAAATGTGTTGGCCTACCTTTAATGCAACATAATTCATAAAAAAATAAAAGTGCATAAAAAATGAAAGCATTATTGAAAAGTATTATAGAAAACAATGCAAATCTTTATGAAAAAAAAGACAAAGCAAAATGTTTTCAAGATAGTTTGTGAACTTGTGAACGTTTAAGACATTTGTATTAAAAATTAACCATAATTTAAAGACCAATTGTGAAATCAAATACTGTATTATTAAACTAATAATAGTTCTAACTAGCACTATTTCAAAATCACTTGTGTATTAGGACAAAAGGATATTTATTAATTAATACGAATGTTAATGTAATGTGATCATTTAACCCTAATTTATTTTCTAGATTTCCTACTTTCTGTTAGATATATTAATTACAAAGGAATTTCCATTCGCCTCTGATTCGCTTCGTCGCCACAGAAGTAGTCTTTGATGAAAAACAGCATTTCCCAGAAGCCCATGCCGGCAGTTTCACAGAAGGGGAAGCAAAATGGCGGAATCGGATGGGATGGGCCTCTTTTTGTGTTCCTTAAAGAAAAATGTTTCGTGCCTCTGCATGTCGTTTTAAAGTTAACAAAAACACTGTGGCGGGTTTTAGCAGCTCATCAGCTTCGGGATTCACCAGCCGGCTCATCTCTGCACTATAAAGGTAAACGACTCTCATTGCTTGTCTAACTTAGCTAGCCAGCTAACCCCTGTGGACGACAAATTGTAGGCTAAAAATGATTGCTGCTAGTGCGAGAAGGTTGCTTAAAATGAAGCACAGGTGAGAAATTCAGCTAGTAACACTCAGTGCATTCAGAATGAGACGTATAGTATTGGTGGCTATTAAATGACAGTTAACAGGTGAGTACATAGTCAAACACTGCAGTGGAGCACACGTACTAGATAGCATCGTCTGTAGCATCATCTTACATCAGTTTCATTCACTGCACACGATCAGAGCTGTCACTGGGTCAAGACTCGAAGGCACAGTGTTGAATGTCAACACAGATCAGGCTTTCTCATCAGTTTACTCGAGTAATCAAGTTCCCCTGAAGGCTCTTCAAGTTAAAGACAGAGATTTAATGCAGAAGTAGTTTTCTCCCATCTCTCAGGTATGGTTATCATAACGGGTGAAGGTTTATGATGGCTCAGAGATGATGTTCCAGATCTAGGTTATTTATTAACCACAGTGTTGTCTGCTATGTGTAGATGGGAACAGATGGACAGGCTGAAAAGGACAAAGGAGAAATTGTGCCAGGCAAGGTAAGTGTCATATCTTGTTAGTGTAGGAGCAGGTTGGATAGTCACTGTGATCATGTATATGTGACACTGGACCACAAAACCAGTCATAAGGGTCAATTTTTCAAAATTGAGATTTATACAAATGAATAAATAAGCTTTCCATTGATGTATGGTTTGTTATGATAGGGCAATATTTGGCCGAGATACAACTATTTGAAAATCTGGAATCTGAGGGAGCAAAAAAATCAAAATATTGAGAAAATCATCTTTAAAGTTGTCCAAATGAAGTTCTTAGCAATGCATTTTACTAAACAAAAATTAAGTTTTGATTTATTTACGATAGGAAATTTACAAAATATCTTAATGGAACACGATCTTTACTTAATATCCTAATGATTTTTGGCATAAAATCAATCATTTTGACCCATACAATGTATTTTTGGCTATTGCTACAAATATACCCCAGCGACTTAAGACTGGTTTTGTGGTCCAGGGTCACATATACTGTTGACAATGTTATTAAGATTAAGCATGCACAGCACTCGCTGCTGAATATGCTTAATGTCTTCTGTCTTGTCTTCTTGTAGTCACAATCTGAACAATGTCCTGATGAAGAGGAGGAAGTGGAATCTAAAGCAGACAGAAGGACAGTTGGCTTAAGATGTTTCCAAGGAAACAGAGAGACCTCAGAGGATGAGCCTAGTGAACTGGTAAAATTATTTAGGCAGTTTGCATAATTGTAAGTTAAGTTCAGTCCTGTTTAGGGGTGTGAATCGGCACTGGTTTCACAATTCAATTCGATTACGATTATCATGTCAACGATTCAATTCAATATCACGATGCATCACAATGCATCACGATTATATCAAATTTATTTTGTGCATTTTTATTAAATTATAGTACATAAAATAAAGTAATAAAGGGGGGAAAAGACAATTACAATTGATAAACAAAAAGCACTTTCAGTATCTGGAGTGCTTTAGGTATCAAAAGTTTACAGATAATCATAGTTATGGGTTTTCTTTTTTTCCTCAGCATTATTACCATTTTTGACAGCAACACTGGCAGCTTTAATAGACTGCATTCACACTAATGCACAAATCTATTTCGACATATCAGATGTTTCTTCCTGTTCTAAAAACATAACTGACTGTGTTTACATCAATTTCGTATCATAAAAGTAGATGCAAGTGCATTTAACTGCAGCCGCGAGCTTCAGGACAAACAAACACAAAGCGCACGTGAAAGTCTGTCAGTACGTGAGTTTCATGCATCTAATACGTACTGCATTCCAAACGGCAGAAATGAAAGCATATCTCAAGTAAATGACTAAAATAACAGCGAGTGGAAGCGCTGTCAAGCAATGCGCACGTGTCTCACAGCGCATAGTCTGTGCAATGAAGCCACCGCGATTGTCTCTAGCGCACACACGTGCCATATGCAGGAAAAAGCCAAACTCAGATTTTAAAACAGATAGTGCATTTTTAATACTCGCGTGACAAGCGCGTATGTGAATGACGTCATAGGCTATAATTGATTATGGTCTATTACTGCATCGACGCAAAATCGTCCACGTCCGCATCGCGATGCATCGATTAATTTCGACACCCATAGTCCTGTTACATGCTTTGTCTGTCTGTAATTTACCCAGTTTGAAATCGGTGACCTGAGGTGACCCTTGAATCATTTAATTTTTGTTACACTCTTGTAGGGGGCTGCTGTTGTTACTTCCTCTGAGCCTGTGTTTCTTGTGCCTCAGCTCAGCTCACAACCTCAGTACCTGGACTGGTAAGAGCTTAATTCAGCACATACAGTTCAAAATTGAGCATGAAAGCACCAAAATTTGACTTGGTTATTTACTTTGAGGGATGTGAGTGTTTTGTATCTCGTATATGGATTTAACATCGTCCGCTGCTCAATATACAGCATTAAATTAAGATAAACAAAGTTGGTTCTACACCAGAAACACAAACTATCTATAATGCTTACAAGAATAGGCTACATCCTAAAATATAATTTGAAGTACAGTTAGCTTCAAGCTACACTTGAAAATGTATGTAATTAGGGGTTCAAGCACGTAGTGCTGAAACCCTATTGTAATTATAAGGATTTTTATTATTATTTTTCCTCCGTAAAACTGAACGTGCAGACCAAACCATAAGGCCTAGAGACTTGAAACTTGGCCAGATGGTAGAGCTCAATTTGGGGAGAACCTATCAAAGTCTCAGCCCAATCGACCATTAGGGGCGCTACAGCGATCAAAACTGCGAAAATGCTCATAACTCCTAAACCGTTTGTCGTAGACTCAGAAATTTTTGGAATCCTTGGGTCAAGACGATTAAAAGTCTTAAAAAATTTGATTCGCTCTGTGAGGTCCGTTTTTCCGCAAAATTGAGTTATGTCCAAAACCTACCTTTGTGAACTAGTCCTAGGTTTTTCGCCCGATCTGAACCAAACCAGTGCAGAAACCCGTGAACTGCTTAAATATAGACAGAACATCACATGCCCCACCAGAGACAGCAATATACTGGACCACTGCTACACTGTTTTAAAGGATGCATATCACTCTGTCCCCCGTGCAGCTCTGGGACTCTCTGATCACTGTTTAGTTCATCTTCTACCAGCCTACAGGCAGAAACTCAAATCTGCTAAGCCTGTAGTAAGAACTGTAAAGAGATGGACTGTTGAAGCAGAGCAGGATTTACAGGCCTGCTTTGAACTTACTGATTGGAGCATTTTTGAGGCTGCAGCTACTGATCTGGACGAGCTCACTGACACCATGACATCCTACATCAGTTTCTGTGAGGACATGTGTGTTCCCACCAGGACTTATTTAACAACGACAAACCTTGGTTCAGTGCAAAACTCAAACAGCTTCGCCAGGCCAAAGAGGGCGCCTACAGGAGAGGGGACAAGGCCAAATACACACTGAATAGGGAGATAAGAGTGGCAAAGTTAAACTACTCTGAAAAGCTAAAAAAACAGCTTTCAAGTAACGACTCTACATCAGTGTGAAAAGGCTTGAAAGCCATCACCAGCTACAAGACCCCATCCCCCAGCACTGAGGCCAATCAACAGCTGGCTGAAGACCTGAACGAGTTTTACTGCAGGTTTGAAAAGCCTGGTCTGACACCCCACACCTACTCCGACCATCTCACAGCACAGCCATCAGTACCCTCCCCCTCCCTCCCCCCTACTATTTCTCAACCTATACTCAAGATCTGTGAAGATCTACCACTTGGTGGCGCTGTAAAAACAGCTATAACTACGCAAGCGTTAGTCCAATCGACCTGAAAATTGGTATGCAGTGTCTTTGTCCAATGTGCCATAAGGGTCTATGAGGACATTGGCGTATCTCAAAAAACATGGCCGCCATCGGCCAATGAAATTTGAGCACTTATTAGACAAGGTTAACTGAGTTTCGTTCGATCAGAACGAAACTCAGTGGTCATGTTCGACTCATGGCCCTAAAGGTCTGTAAGAATTTTGAAAGAAATTGGCCACTAGTTGCTGCTAATGAGGTTTTTTGGCTCTGTAATCACGTGGTGTTTCACACATCCATGCAACATGCATATCATTTGATAGATCTCCTCATACTGAGCAACTTTGCCTCAAGAACCATTGCTGTCATTAAATATTCACAAATATGTTTAAAACCTACTTTTGCGAACTAGTCATAGGTTTTTTGCTCAATCTCGATCAAACCACTGCAGTAATATTCTCTGGTCTCTTTAGATCAATAATTATCAAAAAAATTATGAATTTTGTTCTTTGGTTACCTTTAACGGGTCATTTAGAAAAGAGAAGTAGTCAAATATACCCCAAAGCCTAACAAGCATGCAAAGTTTCATGGAGATCGGACAATAGGTGGCACTATGACAGTTAAAAAAGCCTCAAAACATAATATTTCTATAGAAAATGACTTCAAATTGTAGAACATGTTCATATATTCACACAAGCACTAGATCTTCATATCATGTGATAGATCTCCTCATTCTGAACAACTTTGACTTTGGGATTAATGCTGTCAATCAAATCGTTCTTTAAATATTCTCAATTATGTTAAAAACCTACTTTTGCAAACTAGTCCTAGGTTTTTCGTTCATTCTCGATCAAACCACTACAGAACAATTCTCTGGACTCTCTAGATCAATAATTATCAAAAAATTTAGAATTTTGTCCTTTGGTTTGCTATAACAGGTCATTTGGAAAAGGGGCATGGCCACATATACCCAAAAGCCTATAAAACCTAAACGAAAACTCAAAACATTACGAAACTTGGTGAAAACATGTGACAGATGACTCTTAACAAGCATGCAAAGTTACATAGAGATCGGACCACAGGTGATGCTATAACAGTTAAAAAGGCCTCAAAAACACAATGTTTATATAGTAAATGACCTCAAATTGGAGAACATGTTCACATAATCACACAAACACTAGATCTTCATATCATATGATAGATCTCCTCACTCTGAGCAACTTTGGCTCTAGGACTAATGCTGTCAATCAAATCGTTCATTAAATATTCACAAATATGTTAAAAACCTACTTTTGCAGACTAGTCCTAGGTTTTTTGCTCAATCTCGATCAAACCACTGCAGTATATTCCCTGGACTATACAGATCAATTATTATCAAAAAAATTTAGAATTTTGTTTTTTGGTTACCTAAAACAGGGTCATTTAAAAAGGGGCATGGCCAAATATACCCAAAAGCCTATAAAACCTAAACAAAAACTCAAAACTTTACTAAAGTTGGTGAAAATGTGTTAGATGAAGCTTAACAAGCATGCAAAGTTTCATGGAGATCGGACCATAGGTGGCGCTATAACAGTTAAAAAGGCTTCAAAAACACAAGATTTCTATAGTAAATGGCTCAAATTGCTAAAAAAAATGCTCATACATTCACACAAACACTAGATCTTCATATCATATGATATATCTCCTTATTCTGAACAACTTTGCCTCTAGGACCACTGCTGTCAATCCAACTGTTCTTTAAATATTTGAGATTATTTAAAAAAAAAAAAAAAAACTACGTTTGTGAACTAGTCCTCGTTTATTTTTTTTACTCAGTGCAGAAAAAACAGTGCAGTGCTATTTTCTAGACTCTCTAGGTCAATAATTCTCAAAAAAATGTTGAACATTTGCTTTTGGACAACTATAAACCGGTCATTTTATAATATGTATTTTACACAGTGTACCCAAAGGCCTATGAATCCTAAAAGAAAGCCCCCAACTTCTCAAAACTGTGTGAAATTATGCATAATTTCATTCTAAACAAACATGCAAAATTTAAGAGAGATTGGGCAAAAAATAACACTATAATAGTTATAAAGGTTAAAAACACTGTGTTGTATGAGAAATTGCAATTATAACGACTAGATGGCAGTACTGTTCATAGGTTTGCTTATGGATTCATGCTGGGACAATGTAAAATTATTGTTCTAACATTTAAAATCACATTGAGTCAAAGTTTACCATTTTATTCATACAGATATATCAGTTTTTACAATTATGCCAAATTACGATTACAAATGAAACCTGAAAATTACATGGACTCTTAAAAAGAGAAGATTTGCAATACGTTTTTGTCACCTATCATTTATTTCAAATATCTACAGTACTGTGCAAAAATCTTAGGCCGCTAATATTTTCACCAACAAAAAATGGTTTTAAGTCAGTTATTTCTATCTTTTGCTGTAGTGTGTCAGTAGGAAATATCAGTTTACATTTCCAAACATTATTTTTGCCATTAATTGTAATAATCCCTTGAGATTTTTGTTTGCACAAGGAGTCTGACAGCAGCCAGTGCTCCACACAGAGATCTTATCTTATCATCATCCAGTCCGTCTGGAATGACATGAAGAAACAGAACAAACTGAGACAGACTAAATCCAGAAGAACTGTGGAAACATCTCCAAGACGCTTGAAGAAAAAACCTTCCTGCAAAGCTACCTGAAAAACTATGTGCAAGTGTACCTCAGACAAAAGCTGTTTTAAACTCAAAGTGTGGTCATAGCAAATGTTGATTTGATTTAGTTAATATAAGTTAATTGATAAATAAAATCTGTTTATGGCATTATTTCTGAAAGCATCCTCATTTTACAGCATTTTTACACAATTGCCTAAAACTTTTAACAGTACTGTGGCTTTGCAGGTAGGTTTCTTGAAGCATCTTGGAGACGTTGCCACAGTTCTTCTGGATTTAGTCTGTCTCAGTTTGTTCTGTTTCTTCATGTCATTCCAGACGGACTGGATGATGATGAGATCAGATCTCTATGTGGAGCACTGGCTGTTGTCAGACTCCTTGTGCAAACAAAAATCTAACTGGATTATTACAATTAATGGCAAAAATAATGTTTGGAAATGTAAACTGATATTTCCAACTGACATGCTACAGCAAAAGATAGAAATAACTGACTTAAAACCATTTTTTGTTGGTGAAAAAACTAGTGGCCTAAGACTTATGCACAGTACTGTATATCTGCAACAAAATGTGTGTGTGTGTGTGTGTGAAGCATGCTTATTGAGTATTAATATACTAGTTTAATCATTTCATTTCGGTGTGTGAGTGTGTGTCTGTGTCTGTAAGTCTATTCTCCATATTGGATGTGTTTTACTGTCAGCCATGCATCCAGGTTGGCTAAGACCACCTTAAAGGCCTTAAAGTGCTTGAACCCCGGTAATCGGGGTTATATATTTATTAATGTATTTGCTTACCCACTTTAAACCATCATTGAGTGCTTGTAATAACTTCCGATTGTGATCTACAGTTGATTTTGAATCTACACTGCATTCCAAATTATTATGCAAGTGATATATCAGTAGGATTTCGGTACAATAAAGAGTCAGATTTTTGTTTGTGTTGTTTTTCACATCTTTTTAGTTAACTGGCATCAATCTCAGACAGGTTTGTTCAATAGTTTGCCAGTTCTTCTTAGGTAAATGGAAACCCTACTTAAAGAGGTTGTTCCACATTATTAAGCAAGTCACAGTTCTCATGAAATATGTTGAGGAAGAAAGATCTTTCTGAAGATGAAAAGTATGAAACAATGCAATGTCTTGCAAAAGGCATCAAAACAAACAATATTTCGTGATAAGCAAATAGAAATGATTGAACTGTCAAAAGATTTGTGAGTGACTTAGAGCACAGAAGATCTTGGTCAGATAAAGATTTATTAAGGAAAGTTTTTGTCAAACAAATGAACTGTATTGTAATACCAGCAGTAAAAAAGCCACTGCTGAGCAGCAAACAGGTGTTTGAAGCTACTGGATTTCCAAGATCCTCTTCATGCAGACTGGCAGTTGTGTGTAAAGCTGCTTTTCAGTCACTGCTAACCAAACCTCACAAAGAGAAACCTGCACGGTGATCTGAATGAGAGAGAGAGAGAGAGAGAGAGAGAGAGAGAGAGAGAGAGAGATGCAGAGCAGAGAGTGTGCAGAGCAGGGGGACGCGAGGAACAGGATTGAGAACCGCTGCTTTAGAACATTGATTTTGAAACTTGTTAATCCATTAGAATCGTTAGAAGACAGAATTGCGATTCATATATGAATAGATTTTTACGTGCACCCCTAGTTTTCTCTTCCTCTTCTCTAAAGCAGCACAACACAGGGATCAACGTTAAGGATTTTTTCTACTGGCCCAGTCGGGCCAGTGGTACAAATTTTTACTTGCCCTGCCAACATTTTCACTGGCCCTGCCACAAAAAATAAAATAGTTGCTGTTATCATTGTTTTTGTTATCTATGTTATCTTGTATTCTAATAAATAAGCTTATATGACACCAATATTTTAGATATCAATTAAATTTTACAATTCTCTATTCCAATTTCAATACCACAGCAAAAATCACTAGCCAAAAGTAAACATAAATATAAAGTTCAAACATTATTAAAGACAAGTGACAGCCAGTAAATAAGAACAAATAAACAAATTACAAGTAATAGCACAAATAAACATAGGCCTATAGCACGAAGATAGAAATGAAATGATGCTTTAGGTTTTTATGTTTGTAGATGTTCAGGTACAGAAATTGAAAAATCACATATAAAATAACATTTGCATATTCTTCACTCTGTGTTCCACCTTGATTTTTCATAGCAATTTGAAATTAGAGGCAGCCACTGCATTTTAATCATGGATTAATCCACAAAAAAACATGTGCAATGTTTGATTTATATTAGACTGTATAATTTCAAAATCTGAAGCAAAAACAGAATGACCCGTCTTTAGCTTTGTGAAATTATGCTAACGTTACATAAAACATCGGCACTAAACAGAAACAGCAAACGGGCTGAATGAGACGCAATTTCACTCTCTGACTGCAGGCGGCGCTCATGGAACAGTGATACAGCGTTTCATTGGTTACTGCTGTAAACACAGCAGCGCTGTGCATATTAACACCAATTCAAATGGGTTATACGGAGACAAGATGAAAAGAAAAAGCCATTTCTGAAAACAGCCAGTTCCCCTCAGAAACACATTCATTTAAAATTCAATATTTGGATTTTCTTCCTATATTTCACGCATTGTGAACAGAGATCTTGTTCTGCCTGCAAGTGCTACAGTAATTTCTCCTTTTTGTGTCCGTCTTCATCGTCTCTGGCCTTTGTTAATGGCCGTTTACAGACTAATTATAATAATAACGTAATATTTCCACACAAATGACATTTGGGAAAATGATTGCAGTGCAGTTTGTGTGCAAGCACGGAACAGAAGATGCTCTCAAATTAAACAAAAAATGTCAGGTCGATTGGTGCATCTGTACTCCAGTGTATAAATTCAGTATAGATTAATAATTGTTAAAGTTACTTGCCAAGAGGGGTATTTTGACATACTTTTGTATGTATTTGCCCATTCAGGCGGGTCGCGCGTGTCAGAGACGCGGCTGTCTGCGCGCGCTGTTCACACAGGACAGAACACAGCGCGCAAGTACTGAAGGGAGTTGTCTTTTGCACCCAAATGGTTTTTAATCACTTGAATTTTTAAATTAACAAGGCTTAAAAATGCATGCAAATGATAAAATTTCGTGACGACGCTGCAGTGGACCCCTTTAAGAGATCAACAGGTGAGCGCATTATTCATAAATTCAGATTTAATTTTAAAATTTATATTTACAACTGATCAGCGCACATACAGATGTGATACAGTAAGCGCAAATGTACATGTGTGACACACTAGAACTAGTGAAGTTTTGGTCACGTAATATATGCACTTATATTTCATACAATTGAATATTCATTGAATTATGCAAGAGTTTTGCTATATTAATTTTAGTATCAATAATACGAAGGGAGTGTTTCTGCTGCGCTGCCGACCGCTAATATGAAGCAGCCAAGAGAGCGAGATTTATATTTAATGCTTTTTCTTTGGCTATCTGAGTGTGAAATCTGAAAACAATCTGAGAGAGAGAGAAATAATAACGTGGATTTTGAATATTACTTTGCCTGTTAGAATAACACTTTACAATAAAGCAACATTTGTTGCATTAATTACGTTACTTCAGTTGTATTTTTTTTCTTCAAACTCAGTCAAAATGTAACCTATGAGACAGTTTGTTTGCACTGAAAAGATAAGAAGATTTGAATATATTTTCATTGTATTACTTCAGTTATATATATTTTTTCTCCAACATCAAAATGTAACCTATGGTCCCTGTAGGTTTTTTTGTTACAGTTTGAAACAAAGGTATTAAGATATGAATCTGTTTTTATTATTATTATTTTAATCAAATTGTTTTCAATTCACTTATCTTTTGAGGCTGGTTATTTGTCACCTATGGTATCGATTTAGTATTGATACTGAGGTATTACATTCTGGTATCGTACCGAAGCCAAAATTATGGTATTGAGCCATCCCTACCGGGAAGTAACTCATTGTAGTCCCTACGAGTTTTTGTAGGCATTAAATTGCCAGAATTCTAAAAGACGATATCTCAGTTTGCATTGAACTTTAAGTGTTGTAACTTTGCAGATATTGTTTATGCTCAGACAGCAACATTATACACTAACTAATGTTAAAAAAGTGAAATCGCAGTCAATCACCCCTTTAAAAAATTCAGGACCATTCAGTACTTTTGACAACACTAATACAGAGTGTGTCAAAGCAGCTTTAAAACAGGAAACAGCTTGTTAAACAAGAAAATAGTGTGTCAATCATGCAGGAGGACAATAGTAAACATTCAATTTTTCCATTAAAGTCGGTTAATTTTTGATTCAGTGATGTTATCGTCCAGCTCAGTTCAGTTCTCTTCCAATAGTGTCTGTGCAATCAAGCTGACAATATTGCCAGAAATTAATTAATTCCAGGCTGCAAAACAAGTCAGATTGATCAAAAGACTCGTTTGATTCTCGTGGTCTTGTGCCAATGGCCGTCTAGTTGATTATAAGTAGACTATGATCTGTCCTGTGACAAATGGGTTTAGATTCAGAGACGTGATTGAGTGTGAAAAATTACATCAAATCAAACAAAATTCAGTCAAAAAACCTTTGCCATTTCATTGTTGTCATACTTCATGGTGTATTTCATTGGTGCATATTTACCATTAACACTAACACTAATTGGCACTTTAACATTAACACTAAAATTTTTTAATAAAATCTTGCATAATTTTTCATTTTTGTCTCAGGGACAGTAAAAATGTCAACAGTGCAAGTAAAATTCTGAAATACTTGCTTAACCAGATCAGCCGGAAAATAGGTTTATTGTTGAGGCCTGTTTTGTGTTAAACAGTGTTACTGATAAACTTTAAACTCATATTTTTCTTCTCCTTTAGTGACTTTGATGTGGAGCTAACAGCAGAAGTGAAAGTAGAGAATGGCGCATCTCTTGCTTTGTTGACATCTGTTACCCCAAATCTTGGTTACCGGAAGCCAGGTAGGTTCAAGTCCATAGCTTGCCTAAGATAATGTAAATAGTACTGTGTGATCAAACTAATACCTTTTGTTTTCCATTGTCTTTCATAGGATCCTTCTTAAATGTAAATTTTCACTTCCCACCATCTTTAAGGAAAAAGAGAGTTTGTATAGACAGTTTTTTGCCTTCAGGCTCTTTTCCTGGATGTTACTCAAATGTAATTCATGCCTTGGGACAGATGCAACCGGCCACTTCGCTCAAAAACTCTGATGGGGTCATACAGATGGCCAAAAGCCCTCTCCCTTCATCACCCTCCAACTCACCATCATCTCCTTCGTCTGCTCCCTCTTCCCCCTCCTCCTCCCCCTCGTCGTCATCTCCTGGTGGAATGGGTACAAACTACCGTGAGGATGAGGACAGAGGCCATGCTGGAGACAGCAGGGTCAGCAAAGGAACTGGAGACTTTGTGTCATCCACTTCGTCATCTTTGGTGCCATCATCGATGCCTGTGCCACCTTCTTCTAATCCCTCACTCCATCCGTCTTCATCATTCACACATCCATGCAATGATGGACAGAGAGAGAGTTTAGAGAATGACATATACGACCCCTTTCACCCAACAGAAGGTGAGGGGGAGAGAGATCGGGCGTCCACTGAGGACGAGGAAGAAGAGGTTGATAAGTATGATCCGTTTGAACCGACAGGTTCTCCAGCCTCTGAAACAGAGGAGGAGAAAAGATGTATGGATGAGGAGAATGAAGGAGGAAGCAGCATTAATAGCGAAGGGAATGTTGCGAAAGCTGATAGAGCATTGGAAATGGGGACACCTGCTGGCACAGAGGGGGGTCCTCCAGATTCAACAGAAATTGATGCTCCATCTTCGATGTTCAATAATGTACCTTTAGAACTCAACAGCATGCGATCCATCAAAGATAGAATAAGGGAACAGGGAAAAAATCAAAGAAAATGGGGAACAGACTCTGAGCACTCTGAGATAGAAGAAGGAGAAATAGTGGGCGCCAATGAAAGAGGAAGGGAACGAGTGATTGAGAGAAGGAGGGAGGTGTTGCTTCCATCTTCAAGCAGTCCCTCTTATCTTCAAGCTGGTGTCCCAAAACCTGAGAGGATCTTACGGGTGTTAGAGGGTGACGGGTTTGTATCTGTCCGTGCTGATGAAGAATGGGACCGGGAACCAGTGGCTTCTGTGGGTGTCGGAGATTTAAGACGAAAACTGACAAGTAGGAGGAAAGAGAGGTTCAGATCATGCCCTTCTTCTGGATCCATATCACCGCCGCCTGTCCCTGTTTTGCCTTTGCCCTCTCCTTCCTTTCCCAATTCTCCATCTCTATCCACTGATAAAGGGAGGAGTCGCAAATCCTCCAAGAGTTCAAAGGAGAGGGATCGGCGCAAGCAGAAAGAGGGAAGAGGAGATAAGGAAAAGAGGAAAAAAAGGAAAGAAGAAAAGGAGTCAGGTGAAGGTAAAAGAGAAAGCAAAGAGAGGGAGAGTGAAAAAAGGAGTGTAAAAGAGAACAAAGACAAGGATAGGGATAGGGGGAGAAGCAGTCGAAGTGGTAGTCACAAGAGGAAAAAGAGACGCAGGAGCACTCCAGAACATTCCTCCCGCTCCCACTCCCAGAATGCGTCACGACACACACACAGTCGGAGATCCTGGTCCAGCCACTCTGAGGATCGCCACAAAGATAGAGACCGAGATAAAGAGAGGGAGAGAGAGCGAGAAAGGATCCATGAAAGAGACAGGGATAGGGACCGGTGGCGAGATGACAGGGATAGAGAGCGAGACAGAGACTCCAGAAGAAGAGATGAACGAAGGAGAGATAGGGATGAAGATATCAGGAGGTCAAGCAGCCGAGAGAGAGGCAGCACAAAGAGGAGCAGAGGAAGCAGTGACAGGAGAGACAGAGAGAAAGAGATGGTTAGAGAAAGAGATCGAGACAGGGACAGGAGAAGAGATATTAGACCTGTCGTACCCCCGTCCATTCAGGATCTCAATGGCTCTGATCTTTTTGCGATCAAACGTACCATCACTGTTACCACCACTACAACGACCACCACAGTACCAGGTTCACCACAGCGCTCCCGCAGCCGATCCCAGAGCTCAGACAAACATCGTAAGAGGAAGAAGAAACGAAGAAGACGATCAGATGATGAGGAAAGAAAGGACGAGGAGCACAGGAGCAGATCCCGACCCACCTCCCTTACACCTCCACGTTATCATGGATATGAATCGGACCGTCTCTCGGATCGTCCTGAGATGGACATGCTCTCCTTAGATGGGGAAGCACTAGATTCAGACTACCCTTCACTAGAGGACTCACCACTACTTCCTCCTCCTCCTGAGCCCCCTCTACCCAGTCCTAAAATTAAATCCGGAGCACCCAAAATTAGCCGACATCATCTGAAGAAGAAATCCAGATCTAGCAAGACAGTTGGTCAGTCTGAATCCACCTCTTCCTCTTCTTCTCATAGACCAAAAGCCAAAAGTAAAAACCTTCTGTCATCTCTCTCACCACCTCTTTCTGCATCCTCAGGCAACACCACTTCCCTTCAGCCCACAGCGTCCTCATCCACTACTAAACGAGGACGGAAAACCGGTAAGGAAAAAATAGGGAAGAAGGATGCCGGGCGTTCTGGCAGGACCAAGAAGCTCAGTGGTGGTACCAGAAAGGGTAAGCTCCAATCTAAAGTCTCTGTTCTAGTGCGTGAAGGTGTTAGTAGCACAACTGGGAACTCTGGGAAGCTGGGCCTTGATCTTCTTGGACCTGGTGGTGTTGTAAGTGGAGCTTCAGGGCCCTCTGTTGTTGGTGGGTCTATTGCTGTGGTTTTCCGCCGAGACAATGAGAGCCGATCACCGTTTCTTAAGCCCTGCTCAGAGACACTGGGCCTTCCAGGGAGAGGCAAAGACCCAAGCAAAACTGGGAAACAACGCAACATACTCGGGCCTCCGTCATCAACAAATCCAAGTGGACTTAAGTCGAAGAAAGCCAAGCCAAGCTCTGCTACGTCCACGTCTTCATCTGCCTCTTCCCCTACTTCCTCACTGGCAGCAAAACGTAGGAGGAGGCCTGGAAAGAAGCCCAGAGAGAAAGGAATAAGTGTGGATGGAAGTGATTCTAAAGGTGTTAATAGTAATTGTAGCACAGTTGGTGGTGGTTGGCCGGGAGTAGCAACAGAAATGCAGCCTTTGGTGGGGATTGGATCCAAGCCATCCAGTCCTCCTTCAGCTCTTCCTGGTCCCACTCCCTCCTCCTCTTCATCATCCTCCACTTCCTCGTCAGCAAGTATTCTTCCTCCATCCTCTTCACCACCACACACATCCCCGTTGTCTTTGCCTCCATCTCGAGATACTAGAGAGTCATCCCCAGACTCTCAAACTGTTGATAGTAGCTGCAAGACACCAGAGCCTTCATTCCTCTCAGAGGAGGGCCCTGGTCAGTCCAAAGCGTTGTCTCTCACACCCTCAAAGTCCCCTGCCAGCCCTCCCTGTCTGCTGTCATCGCAGATCAGGGGGGATACCATATCTCAGTCCACTTCCAGTGCTAAACCTCTCCCACCAGATGATCAGAAGGGCTCACCACCATGCTCTACTTCAACAGCTTCGGTGTCGGCCTCCATCTCTCATTCCAGTGCTCCTCTTGCAAACGACCCTTCTTCATCCTCCTCTTCTTCAGTGTCCTCATCTTCAGTTAACAAGCCACCCCCACCTCCACCTCCCCCCCCATCGGCTCCGCCATTACCCTGGAGTCTACAAACCGGAGTGGACTGCACTGCTGGAGGTGTTTTAGCATGTAAGTGTTTAATGCATGACTTTTTAAGTAATTCCCTTTTGACATGCATTTTGAATGTATAGTGGGATCAGAAGTCATAATGTTCTTCTGTTAAATCCCTTTAGTGACAGCTCTCCTTTTCAAAATGGAGGAGGCCAATATAGCCAGCAGAGCCAAAGCACAAGAGTTCATCCAGGCCACAAGTCAGGTAAAATCTGTGATATTATTAAGGGGTGGTCACATTACACTTTTCGTTCCACTGACTTCCATTCATGTGAATGCAAATTCAGGAGACCAGAAACGGAAGTTCATGTGAAGAAGTTTCCAAATTCAAGTTTTGTGAATTCTGACCTGCAAATTTGTACCATGTGAAGACGTGGCTAATAGAAGATCAATGTCACAGTGTGACCTCTTAATTAAAAGAAAGCAAACTTTAAAACTGCAGGATTGCAGTGTTACATAAGTGGAGTAATTATGCATTTTTAAAAATGAGTGTGTGACATCATCTTGTTCTTTGCAGTGTCTGAAAACAATTTGCATGCTTTAAAGTCTGTTGTGTGACTGTCCATTTATTATTATTTTATAAAATGTTGTTTTGTCTTAAAAATGCACAATGATTCCAGAATAATTCTGTATCCTGTTTTAAAGCAGCTCTACCAAAGGCCTTAAGTCTAGCTGATTGACTTACTTTTAAGTAAGTAACTTACTTAAAAGTGTAATAAACTTGTAAGATTCTCCCCTTTCATTTTACACAGATTCTTTCTCAGGCCAATCAGAACCAGTCACAGCCACACCCTCCTTCATCATCCTCATCTGTCTCATCACAAGTTCCTCCACCTCCATCCCATGCTCCACCCCCAGGACCCACTCCTGCCCAGTTTATTCTCCACAGCTCTGTCCCATTGGTTGGGTGCACCAAAACTCCTCCTTCACACTTGCACTCTGGACTCTCAATGGGTGGAGGCTGTGCTCAAACACCACCGCCTCCATTGCCAGTGGGAATGACTGGGCCAACAGGGGGCAGTGAAATGGGCTGGGATAATGAAAGTAAAGACCCTGACAAGGTATCAGCACTTCATTTAACATGGTTCTCTCTTTATTTCAGCCCACAGACAGGTCTTGTAGACAAACATAGAATTCCTTTCAATCTATACATTTCTATATTTCTGTAATTAGGTTTGCAAAAAGAAAAAAAGCGGTATAGCTTACAACCCTGTCTATAATGAACTAAACCTTAATTACTTTTGGTTAGTATTTGAAGAAGCTCCACACCCAGGAGAGGGCAGTAGAGGAAGTCAAATTGGCCATCAAGCCATACTACCAGCGTAAAGACATCAACAAAGACGAATACAAGGATATCTTAAGGAAAGCTGTACACAAGGTAAATAAATATAACTTCAAGATAGCCTTGATTTGCAGCACACAACACAGTGCTACTAATAAATATTTAGATCATGACTAAACCTGTCTTTACCTCACAGATTTGTCACAGCCGAACAGGTGAGATAAACCCAGTTAAAGTGAGTAACCTGGTCAAGCTCTATGTCCAGAGGTACAAGTATTTCAGAAAGCACGGCCGCAAGATGGACGAGGAGGAAAAAGAGGACAGAGAGTCTGCCTCAATGCATTCCTCAACATGATTGGACAAAGAGTTTATTTTTCTCCATCTGGTCGAACAAGTTTGCAAAATCTTCTCCCCTGCACGTGTTTGGGCCCACCATGGCTATTGAGTGACAGTCCTTTCTTATATTGCTCTGTTCCCCCTATGTGTTGACATCATGTAAACTTGAGTACTCCACCCTCCTTCCTGTCTCTCTTTCTTGTCTTGCTATAAATATGTATGAATATAGAAACATGGTATGATATAAGGTATACTGAAGGTATTCTTAAGTATACACTCGGGAGGGAGAGATACACACTTCCTTACACATTATGTTCAACATGTATATACTTTTAAGTACACTACATAGGTGTTCTTTCTTCCTCTCTCCCTTTCAGAGAAGGGTGCACATTTTAAATAGTCAGCTAGATTACACATTTATTACTGAGGTTTTGAGTGTGAAGGTATGAATGAAAGAACTGAGAACAGAGATTTAACGTTCCCCGTCAGATTTTCTTTAAAACTAGGATTGCAAGTGCAACTTGATTCTTGTCACTGTCAGAGAGCATTCTTTGCAGAGGTGCTACTCAGACATGTGACACTCTATCAGATTTTGAGATACCTATTGAATGGAGGATATTTATCGGTTCCATTTCATAGGACAGTGAATGTGTATATACGTGGAACAGACTTGTTTGATAACATTTGTTTTGTTTTTGTTTTTTACTTCAATTATAAACAGCCGAAATTATCTGACAAAATGTCATCACTTAGCTAGAGAATTTGTTTTACCCCATCAAATCTTCACATAATATAATTGAGTTGGCAGAAGACAGTCAATGGAAGAGGTACTACAGTGTGTGTGTGTATATGAATGGTTGAGATAAATGCATGCGTTTTGGATTTTATTTGTACTGAAGAAATCTGTAGTGACTTTGAAGGTCACATGAGAGATAAACTTTCAAATTTTCCCTTCCAAATGAAGACGTTTGCCTCTTTTCTTAATCAAACCATCAGTTTTCAGCTTAAAGCTCTATGAGCAGAGTTCAACATCATTTGTGATTTGTGTATTTCTCCCAATTTTAGGTGTACAAATGATTTATCTAAAAGCTTGCCCTATTATTGCCCTTGATTACTGTGAGTTTCTCACTTTACTATTAAAACAAGTTATGTAGTAGATGGTGACTTTACATAAATGCAATCAAACAGACAAATGTGCATATTTAAAACAAATCAAATTTGCAGGGTAACTACCTCTGGTATCATACACTGTAAGAAAAAAACAATGTCCTGGCAAGAAATTATCAGTACATTTTTAGTTTAACCATAAAACATAATGCAATACGGTTAAAAGTCTTTATAAAAACTGAAAATTCCTTCATATGAACACCATGCTATGGGCCATATTTTTACAGACTTTTACTTTTACCATATTTTTACAGAGTGTACAATATTTCAAGTGTAGCTAGTGAGACAGTTCTTCATACTACAGAGATTAGGGTGACTAAACATCAATGGCAGTCAATTGTTAGAAATGTAAAAATATGTATAGCTTGAGGGTGAATGCTTCCTTGAAATCAGCTGAGGACAAAACAAGGACTGTCTAAAGGTAGAATTGAAAGGTTTAATACTTCAATTGTCGATACAGATCATGAAAGATTCCAGTTTACATTAAAAAAAAAAAACCTATTAGATACATTACTCTTTTACCATTAATCGTGTCTTATTTTGGCTGCATAAAATCTTCAAGCTGTTCTTACTGGGATTAAATTACACCAATTTAACACTTATTTGAAGAGGTGAGGGCTGTTGCAAGGATGATCTGTTCATTTGTAGATAAGTAAATTTTAATCCTATAAATAATGCATTGTTTTGAATAAATGAATGAGGGATTTATATAGCACTTTGTGTATTGCTGTACACCCAAAGCAATTTACAATCATATGAGGGGTCTCTCCTCAACCACCACCAGTGTGCAGCATCCTCCTGGAGAGGAGAGAGAGTGATAGAGCCAATTTAGTGGATGGGGATTATTAGGAGTCCATGACTGACAAGGGCCAGTGGAGGGAATTTGGCCAGGACACCGGGGATACACCCCTACTCTTTATGAGGTGCCATGAGATTTTTTAGTGACCACAGAAAGAGTCAGGACCTCAGTTTTATGAATCATCCAAAGGACAGTGCTTCTTTTAAACAGTATAGTGTCCTCAGCACTATACTGGTGGGGCATTAGGACCCACACAGACCACAGGGAGAGCACCCCTGCTGGCCTCACTAACACCTCTTCCAGCAGCAACCTAGTTTTCCCAGGAGGCCTCCCATCCAGGTACTGACCAGACTCAACACCACTTAGCTTCAGTAGGCAACCAGTCTTGGGCTCTAGCCATATCTGAACACACAGATATGTGGCTGTGGCTGCGGTTGATTAAGAACTGTTAAACGTTAATGCAATTAAAGTCTGTTAAATATTATACAACATAATTATTACATTGCCTAATATTAAAATCCAGTTCTGAGAATAGTGGAAATACGGTACTTAGTAACTAATTCACCTTTTCCTTTGTTTCTCTAAAGAGTTACAATAAAGTTACAATAGAGTTGCAATAAAGTGGACAGATTTCCTAAAGGACACTGCAGCTGATGTCCACCATCATGGTGACCTGATGATGGATTTAAACACCTGTACACTGTATTAACCATTAAGTGAAAAAGGTACTATACAGATTGTGTAGCCTAGTGAACCAAACAGAGAGACCATTTTGAAGGCTCAGGAAAACTTTGCAGGTGTTTTGAGTTGATTAGCTGATTGGCATGTCACCATATTCTAATTTGTTGAGATAGTGAATTGGTGGGTTTTTGTTAAATGTGAGCCAAAATCATCACAATTAAAAGAACCAAAGACTTAAACTACTTCAGTCTGTGTGCACTGAATTTATTTAATACACGAGTTTCACAATTTGAGTTGAATTACTGAAATGAACTTTTCCACGACATTCTAATTTATTGAGATGCACCTGTATTACAGGTATTTATAAAATGTTAATTCAGTCTTATGAAATATCCTGACGATATGACATATGTAATATCATATGTAATATATATAGGCTATGTAATACCATATGTAATATCCAGACGAGTCTGCTTACAGACAGGAGGTTAAAGAGCTGTCTGTCTGGTGCAGTCACAACAACCTGCTCAAAACAGTGGAGATGATAGTAGACTTCAGGAGGAACCCCCTTGCTCTCCCCCCACTCACCATCATGAACAGCACTGCAACAACAGCAGAGTAATTCAGGTTCCTGGGTACCATCATCTCTCAGGACCTGAAGTGGGACATTCACATAGACTGTATTGCTAAAAAGGCCCAGCAGAGGTTGAAGTTGAAGTTCAACCTGCCACCCAGCTCTACTCGGCCGTCACTGAGTCTGTCCACACACACCCAGCTCACTCTCTCTTCCAACTGTTGCCTTCTGGTCCGTGCTACAGAGTACTGACCACCAGTACAGCCAGACACAAGAACGGCTTTTTCCCGCTTTTTCTTCAACCTGAACAATTAAAACTTCCATAACTAGCCTATACATTATCCATCATAACTGACATATTTATGTTTATTCATATCATTCAAAATTTGTACGTTTGTAAACTGCACACTTGCAAATACCATCTGCACACTAGTAAATAACATCTGTACATTTATTTAAACAATTGCAATGTTTTTCTACACTTCTAAGTCTGCATATAGTGCATTATTTAATTTTCTGTTTTTCTTATTAGTGTTATATTCCATCTCTACTGTGTTATTCCTATGTATGTCTGCACTATCATGTATGTTTGCACTTCTGCACTGGAAGCTCCTGTCATCAAGTCATATTCCTTATGTGTGAAAACATACTTGGTAATAAAGCTCTTTCTGACTTTTTTTTAGGCTTTATTGGGTCTTTATTTCTTTACTTTTAATTTCTAAATTCCATTCTTCTTTCTAGAGACAGAGAGAGTACCCTACCCTATATATATTTGGGAAAATTAATAAAGGTTTGAATCTTACAGGTAAGAGCTTAAGACCTATCCAGTTATTTACTTCCTGGAGCTCAAACTAACTTCAGTCAAACCAGCATAACTGGCCACGCCGAAATGGCATCTTAAGGTCAATAGTACTTCAAAAAGACACGCCTGTAGGGACGTGAAAAAGTGGAAACCTTTACTGATAACCAAAAGTATCCGGTTTTTCAAAGCCTATGTGACGAAATAATATACCGGGAGTAAGTATGTATTTATCATCACAGCAAACGGTAAACTTACCCGTGTCGTTGGTTACAAATCACAGTTTATCTGCAAATGTGGTAAACTGTGTTTAATCATATTCTTCTTCTACTGCTCTTATCAAGGCCGCATGTTTGTTTTCCCCGCCCAAAGCTGTTTGTATGGTTTAATGCACCAGAGCAGAGCATCTCGAGCTCGTGCTGGAATGCGTCCAGAGGAGCGCGCGTGAGACGTGTAGTGTGGGCGGGGCTTTCAAATCCACGGCTTCAGAAAAACTTTCATTAAGTATCTCGGGAATCCGGTTGATGGCAAACTAGAGCATAATTGCATCTAGACACCCTATGAATCTCATCTGAAGAATAACTGATCACTAATAAGCCGGCCAAGACGGACAGATGATCAAAATGAAGAAAATCGAGAAAGAGAACGAAGGAGTTGGAGGAGAAAGGAAGTCCGAAAAAGATCAGGTGTGTTTGATACATTAAAGTAAATAATGCTATAAAGTCACCTGAGTATTTCTCAGTACGGAAGTAGGATGGCCGTTTTTTATTGTTCATGCTTTGTCAAGTTCATATCTAGTAATATTTATTTTGCCACTGCATTAAAATGTAATAAACGTTTAAAACGAGGTGGCTTTCCATACTACACGTACAAAGCATTTATTAGGATATGTGTCTTAATATGCAACAGTTGTAAGCTACATGCAAATGTAATGACTGTTTAAATTGCTTTTCCAATCAGGTTTGCATTGTCTCTGATGTTCCTGAGGAAAGTCATATGAAATGATTAACCAAACTTTAAAGCACCCTATTAAAGTTATAAGCTTGTTTAACAGGTTTTGCACTTGCTCAATGTACAGGATGAAGATGGGAGACCTATTTTTACATATACGTATATACATACACACATTTGTCTGTCCTATAAGATTACGTTTAAGATATGTGAAAGCTTTCTTCTTGTTCTATGTGTTATTCATTTCACTATATTGCTGTTTTATAATTCTCAAAATGCAAAACAATAAAGCTATTCAAAAAGTCATTAAATGTGTGAAATACAAAATTAAATGTCATACATTTATCTAATATATTACATAAAAATATACACATTATAGGAGAATGAAATGGAAAAAAACAAAACAAATCAAGATGAAGATGGATGATAGCATGTTAAAAGTGAAAACGTCAAATAACAGAGCTCGTATATTTTGTGTTATGCAGAATTATCATCCACCATAAAGTACATTACAGCTCTTATGTTAGATAAACAAACATGCTGTTTGTAGTTGAAAACAAGTTGACCTTGTTCATTTAATTTTAGCAACCTAAGAAGATAAGAAGTCTTTTTGTTTTGGTTTGTTTTAAATGCTCCTAAAGGTTTGATTATTATCTCAGCTCAGCATCTGTTTTAATAATCAAAACGTTTTGAGACTTTTTTCTCCATTGATTGTGTAGTTTCTCAATGCAGTTATCTAATATGCAGTGTCTTCACCCAGACTAAAGTTTATTATTATTATTATTATTATAAAATTATAGTTAAAACAGTTATGGGCAAAGTAAAATGATTTTGATTACTATAATTATCATGTTTTGTTGTTCAGTGTGTGAGGCAATCTTTGGTTTTGAAATAGTTAGGCAGTAAGTAGGCAGAAGTCACAAATAAGCAGTTAGTTTCTGTAATTTAGATTCGCATTTCACACATTTTACAAGATTTCCTTGGAAATTCTTTTGCCATTCAAGTGTAATCTCATAGTTTGTTCTCCTCAGTCACTGACTGTGAAAGAAAAGAAACCGGACCTGCATGTGAAAATGTCTCTGACTCATGCTTTACTGTGTAATGTCTGTGTTGTAGAGCTGGATCCCAAAGATGATTAAAAAGAGAGTGTGCACCACCTTTGTGGAGGACTCATCCAGGTACAACAGCCATTTTCCATTTTCTGTTGCATTCAGATTTACTAGTGTATGCAGAAAGTATTCAGTGCTTTCATACTCTCTTATTTAAAATACACATTGATCTTCTGGTAATATGATCTGAGCCATTAGCTGATTTGGAAATGTAGGGTGGGTCAACAAACATGCCTTTTTTCTTGAATGAGCTCCTAGCCATTTGTCAACACAGTACATTTTCCTTGTCCATTTCCCATTTACAAGCTATTGTTATGTAATAATTCACAATAGGGTTTGGGCAGGTACTGTTTTCATTTCATTTAATAATTTTAGTGATGATGTGTACATTATGTGACATACTGTTTAATTTCAGCTATTAATGTCTTCATTTGACGAATTAATTGTAACATGAATGACATGCACACACAAAGGAGATTGATTTCTTTTTTCTCTTTAAGTCTCTTCCTCTGAAATGATGGCTTGAATAGTAAATATATGAGAATTCTGAACCCACTGAAACCTGTTTTAACAGTTCTCTCTCTTTCTCTCTGTGGCAGTAACGGGGCTTTGTGCCAGTGTGGTGGAGCACGGGACATTCATTCATCCATAACGGCAGGTGATCATGTGATCAGCCAGTGGGACATTGAACAACACACCTCTGAATACCCCACTGATGCCTTTGGACAGCTGGAGTTTGCTGGAGCCGGACGCAGAAACAGTCCAGTGGGTGTCACTTTCTTTTACACCTGCTCAAGCACACACAATCGCAGTTACTGTCATTTAGAATATGAACTCCATCTGACAATACAACTATGATAAATTGGTAATACTTTAAATTGAGGATCTATTCTTTGAAGAAATTACTAAAAAACTCACTTCACCCAAAAAAGTCTAAAAACGCAAATGCGGTGATAAAAACCACAGCTTTACTGAGGAACATTTGGTCAAATACCATGACCTTCTTCAGTGCCTAGTTACATAATTACAAAATGATATCTAGAGAAGGAACATATATGTAGTTTGTTGTTGTTTTTCATTCTCATGTGCAGGCCTTTTATGAAACTTTTTGCAGATTCAGGTTCTAGTCATTAACATTAACATTAAATGCAGTTGATGTCAGTAACTATAGATACACATTAGCAAATTGTAAGCAAAACTAAATGAATAAAAAAAACAAAAAAAACATTGTCTATTGTCAAAAGTATAGCCATGTATTAGGCAGAGCTCACACAGAAGTCGTTTTCTGTTGCTCAATGCAGTGAATTCGCCCGACCAACTGAATCCATTGCAAAAATCCGTTTATGGAAATCTTTTGTCCTCATTAGAAATTCACGATCACTTGGATTCTATTTGAAATTATTAGATCTTGCCTGTGAAAATTCGCTTAACAGCAGTAAATGAGATCTAAACAATGAACAACAGTTTTACAGTGATTATGATTTATATCAGTTTCTACATAGCAAGAAGTCTGTTAATAACAAAACAGTAACTTAAATTAAAATGTTTTTCATTGTTAGTTTGTGGTGTCTAAAGCATTAACTATTGTTTACAAATTGTAAAGTGCTACCAATTCATTTTCTTGAGAATGCAACTTTTTTTTAGCAAATTCAATAAATAGTAGTGCCACCTTTACGCATGGTATTTCAGTGCAAAAATCTCTTATTTACTAATTAAATGTATTGAAATTGTATTTAATTTAGGTTCTAGACCTTAGTCTATATTAAATTTTACCTGTATGAAAATGAGGATTTGAGGAAATGCGCCACAGTTAACTAAAGTTTTAGGAAAAATATCAAATGAAATTACAAAAAAGGTTTTGGAAAGATGTTTCCTCAGCTGAACAATTTACCTGTTGTTAAACCGCATTACAATCCATTGAACTCACTGTGTTTCTGTTCCTCACAACCTCGTTTTCACTCCTGTCAAAAATTAAACGGCACTACCCTGACTAAGGTCTATTGTTGTTCCCTTTAAAAGTATGCCAGGCCACTGGGCAATTACAGAACTACTATGAAACATGTAATCCATAGCAATTATAAACTTCCCTTAAACCAACCCCACAGAGCCTGAAGTCATACACACTTCTCATAACCACATTAAAGCCAATTAAATTTAGACAGTAACAAAAGAAAACCTCTCTGAGATTTTTTTGGAGACCGTGTTTTGCCTCAGGCAGATCCATTGTTCGGTCTTTCTCTTCTCACACAAATACCTTCCTACATTCAGCAGTTTTTGAGTGACAGCATAAATATCCTGCATGTTTGTGCATGTGAGGAATGCCTGTGTATCTTAGTTTAGGATGAATAATATCACACATACAAACATTCAGGATCGTTTTTCTGCCGTGCATTCATATGTCATTCATCTTATGTCCCCAAGTTTCTGCGCCTGGCACATGATACACCTCCGGACAATGTGTACTCGCTGATGACGTCACAGTGGGGCCTACCGATACCCAATCTGGTGGTGTCTGTGGTGGGGGGAGAGGGGAAAGAGAAGGTGAAACCCTGGGTGCGAGAAGTGATCAGACAGGGTCTTGTCCGGGCCGCACAGAGCACAGGTAACCTCTCCTGCTCGTGTATCTTTAGCTCAGTTATGAGTGCTTGAAACCTTTATACTCACTTATCTAACCAATCACATCTGGACTGTTCAGAATCAGAATCAGAATCAGAAAGAGCTTTATTGCTAAGTGTGTTTACACACACAAGGAATTAGTCTTGGTATTAGGAGCTTCCAGTACAGAAAGAACAAACATAGTGCAAACAACATATAATTAAGGTAATAAAAACACTAATAATGAAGAGAATAGACAATAAATTATAAATAACAATAGTAATAAAAATAAAAATATATAGAAAAGAAAAATGTCCATAGACAAAACTGTGAATGTGCATGTGTCCTATGTACAGATGAAGGTTTGATGAGTTATTTACAGATGTCCAGTACTGGGGTGTGTTATGTGTTATTCAGGTGGGATATGGCCTGGGGGAAAAAACTGTTCTTGTGTCTGGCTGTTTTGGTGCTCAGTGATCTGTAGAGCCGGCCAGAGGGCAACAGTTCAAAGAGAGAGTGAGCTGGGTGTGAGGGGTCCAGAGTGACTTTCTTAGTCCTTTTCCTCACTCTGGAGATATAAAGATCTTGGAGGTTGGGTAGAGGGGCACAGATAATCCTCTCAGCAGTCCTGACTATCCATTGTAGTCTTCTGATGTCTGTTTTGGTAGCTGAACCAAACCAAATAGTTATGGATGAACACAGGACAGACTCGATGATGGCAGAGTAGAACTGTTTCAGCAGCTCCTGTGGCAGGTTGAACTTCCTCAGCTGGCGGAGGAAATACAGCCTCTGCTGGGACTTTTTCACAATAGAGTCAATGTGATTGTCCCACTTCAGGTCCTGAGAGATGGTGGTTCCCTGGAATCTGAATGACTCTACTGCAGCCACAGTGCTGTCCATGATGGTGAGCAGGGGGAGTTCAGGGGGGTTCCTCCTGAAGACCCAGTTCACATCCTCTATACAGACCCTAAGCGCAGATAGAATTGTGGGGGAAGGAGGAAGGGGGGATGCGGGGGGGTGCAGATCAGAGTGAAGTGCAGATCAGAGCGGGTGCTGGGTGTCAGTTTGGCCTTTTCAAATTGACAGTAAAACACATTCAGATCGTCAGCCAGTTGTTGATTCTCCACAGATTGTGGGGGTGGTGTCTTGTACTTGGTAATGTTTCTCAGACCAGTCCATACTGACGCCGGATCATTGGCCGAAAGCTCTCTTCTCAGCTTTTCAGAGTAGTTCTTTTTACCCACTCTGATCTCCTTTGTTAGTCTATTCCTAGCCTGGTTATACAAGATTTTATCCCCACTTCTGTAAGCATCCTCTTTGGCATGACGAAGCTGTTTGAGTTTCCCAGTAAACCACGGTTTATCATTATTGAATGATAAGAATGTCCTGGTGGGATGCACATATCCTCACAGAGACTGATATATGAAGTTACAGTCTCTGTGAGCTCGTCCAGATCGGTGGCAGCAGCCTCAAAAACACTCCAATCAGTACAGTCGAAGCAGGCTTGTAAATCCTGCTCTGCTTCATTAGTCCATCTTTTAACAGTTCTTTTTACAAGTTTAGCTGATTTCAGTTTTTGCCTGTAGGTTGGTATAAGAAAAACCAAACAGTGATCAGAGAGCCCCAAAGCTGCCCGTGGGACAGAGTGATATGCATCCTTTATTGTGGTGTAACAGTGATTCAATATATTACTGTCCCTGGTGGGACATGTAACGTGCTGTCTGTATTTTGGCAGTTCACGGGAGAGATTTACTTTATTAAAATCTCCAAGAATGATGAAAAGAAAGTCCTGGTACTGTTGCTCTGTTTCAGATATTTGTTCAGCCAGTTGTTGCATCGTGGCGCTCACGCACGCGTCCGGAGGAACGTACACATTCAGGAGAATGAAAGAGGAAAACTCCCGCGGCGAGTAGAACGGTTTACAGTTTATGAAGAGCGCATCTAAATTAGGAGAGCACATCTTCTTCAGAGTTGTTACGTCTGAACACCAACCTTCATTTATGTAAAAACATAGTCCACCACCTCTCGTTTTCCCCATTAACTCCGTAATGCGATCCGCTCTGAATAGCTGGTAGCCCGGTACTTCGCCAGATTTCATGAAGCACAATGCAGCAGAGTTGGAAAAGTCCTTGTTTGTGCGGGTGAGGAGAAGTAGTTAATCCGTTTTGTTAGGAAGGGATCGGAGATTCGCTAGATGGATACTAGGGAGCTCTGTTCGGAAGCCACGTTCTCCGACTAGAACATCAAACAAAGCATCTGAATCAGTACTGCCGCTCCCTATACGCAGAGTACACGGTTCGCGTAGGGCACCAACTCCCAGAGGGGGCACCATCCCAGTTGCTCAAAGAAAAAAAAAAAAAAACCTGACGCGCCATTTCCTTATCTGCACCCGCGACCATGACCGCTCGCGCCTTATGTTTGTGGCTGAATGCAAATGATCATAATAGATGGACAACTGCCCATGAAAAGACATCAGCAATCTGCCACCAAGAAAAGAAAAGAAAAGAAAAAAAGATGAAAACGAAGCCCGTGCGTCACTTTCAGGTAGGGTACATTCATAAACCTGTGAAACTTTTTTGGGTGTTGAGGTTAATAACGTGTTTTAACCCTCTGACGCATGAATTATTAAATCACACAGTAATAATTTTTTTACATGTTTGTTTTTACTTTTAAACAAGTGAAAAATCATGCTAAAAATTTTTTTTATCAATATATTATATTTTGAGGGAGTTACATATATGTCCACTGTAGTGGACACCATGCATCAAAGATATAAAAAGTGAATCAATAGAACTAAATGTGTGGTCTTAAAAAAACATATTTTAAAAATATTTACTATGTGAAAATGGTTTAAATACAAATAAGAACATTCAGTAAGAACAAGCTATGTCATGACGGCACAGAAATGTGAAGTGTAACAAACTATAGAGTGTGTGTCTATGGTACAGGGGTGTGTGGGGCAGTGTGGGGGGAGGGTAGGGGTGGTGGGCTATTCATACACATGTGAGCACAAATACAAACACACACAAGCACACACACCGTCCCACCACACACTTGAACGCAATCATGCACACATATACAGGTGCATCTCAATAAATTAGAATGTCGTGGAAAAGTTCATTTATTTCAGTAATTCAACTCAAATTGTGAAACTCGTGTATTAAATAAATTCAATACACACAGACTGAAGTAGTTTAAGTCTTTGATTCTTTTAATTGTGATGATTTTGGCTCACATTTAACAAAAACCCACCAATTCACTATCTCAACAAATTAGAATACTTCATAAGACCAATAAAAAAAAAAATAATTTTTAGTGAATTGTTGGCCTTCTGGAAAGTATGTTCATTTACTGTATATGTACTCAATACTTGGTAAGGGCTCCTTTTGCTTTAATTACTGCCTCAATTCGGCATGGCATGGAGGTGATCAGTTTGTGGCACTGCTGAGGTGGTATGGAAGCCCAGGTTTCTTTGACAGTGGCCTTCAGCTCATCTGCATTTTTTGGTCTCTTGTTTCTCATTTTCCTCTTGACAATACCCCATAGATTCTCTATGGGGTTCAGGTCTGGTGAGTTTGCTGGCCAGTCAAGCACACCAACACCATGGTCATTTAACCAACTTTTGGTGCTTTTGGCAGTGTGGGCAGGTGCCAAATCCTGCTGGAAAATGAAATCAACATCTTTAAAAAGCTGGTCAGCAGAAGGAAGCATGAAGTGCTCCAAAATTTCTTGGTAAACGGGTGCAGTGACTTTGGTTTTCAAAAAACACAATGGACCAACACCAGCAGATGACATTGCACCCCAAATCATCACAGACTGTGGAAACTTAACACTGGACTTCAAGCAACTTGGGCTATGAGCTTCTCCACCCTTCCTCCAGATTCTAGGACCTTGGTTTCCAAATGAAATACAAAACTTGCTCTCATCTGAAAAGAGGACTTTGGACCACTGGGCAACAGTCCAGTTCTTCTTCTTCTTAGCCCAGGTAAGACGCCTCTGACATTGTCTGTGGTTCAGGAGTGGCTTAACAAGAGGAACACGACAACTGTAGCCAAATTCCTTGACATGTCTGTGTGTGGTGGCTCTTGATGCCTTGACCCCAGCCTCAGTCCATTCCTTGTGAATTCCTTGTGCATCTTTTTCTTTCACACTTTTTCCTTCCACTCAACTTTCTGTTAACATGCTTGGATACAGCACTCTGTGAACAGCCAGCTTCTTTGGCAATGAATGTTTGTGGCTTATACCCTCCTTGTGAAGGGTGTCAATGATTGTCTTCTGGACAACTGTCAGATCAGCAGTCTTGCACATGATTGTGTAGCCTAGTGAACCAAACTGAGAGACCATTCTGAAGGCTCAGGAAACTTTTGCAGGTGTTTTGAGTTAATTAGCTGATTGGCATGTCACCATATTCTAATTTGTTGAGATAGTGAATTGGTGGGTTTTTGTTAAATGTGAGCCAAAATCATCACAATTAAAAGAACCAAAGACTTAAACTACTTCAGTCTCTGTGCATTGAATTTATTTAATACATGAGTTTCACAATTTGAGTTGAATTACTGAAAATGAACTTTTCCACGACATTCTAATTTATTGAGATGCACCTGTATCTGCACTCATACAGTATACATGTATACATGCCTGCAGTTTTATATGACCTAATAAATAAATATAGACCGTACGCATTGAAATAAATGATCAAATCTGAAGACTATTTAATATTTCTGTTCAATAAAACCATTCAAGTGTAAATTATATCATAATTTTAATAAAAGATACAAATAAGGCAGAACCATAGGCGCATAGGCAGAATTATACCCTTTGGTGCATGACGTCCACTGTAGTGGAAACATATATTTTCTGTCACAGAAAAAAATGTGCAAGAAAAATATTGTTAAAATCTGGATGGATCCTATTTCTGACATCCTATTTAACTGAAAAATATTTTTGTACCTTTCTGGTTTTCTGAGAATAAAAGTATTTAACACTTAATCCCAAGGTACATGGTGCATTCCCTTTTCCGGTGGCCATTTTGAATATATTATGCAATATCTCAAAACAAAAAAATAGATAAAAATACAACAATTAAATGGAATTGTAGACAACACTTTGGGGGTTCGCCAGTTGGTGGTTGGGACATGATGCTACATCTTAAATGGTTCAAAATGGCTTCCAAATAGCTGTCCACTGTAGTGACCACGATGCATCAGAGGGTTAATGTCGGTAATAATCTCACCACCACCAACGCATCTAATATTCTCTCTGAGTTTCCATGTTCCCTTGCGAAAGTTTGCCATGTTTTTAACAGGAATAAAACCAAAAAAAATAAAAAATCATGGCTCTTGTAACCATTGTAATCACAAATTAACCATGGTTTTGTTACTTCAAATAATAATTTACAAAGAAGTATTAAGATTTTTTGTGGTTATGAAAACAAACCTAAGCCAAAATGACTTAAAATGCATTATATAAAAACAATGAGGCAACCCTGCTGAAAAAAATCAATAGAACCATCACAGAAAATTCTAATACCATCACAAATGAATCACAAGTACCATTACAAACATTACAAACCATCAGCTTTTAACCATTAAAACCATTAAAAAAATAGTTTTCTGTAGTGTGTTTTGGGACATATTCCATTAGGATTTATTGGTTTTAACAAGCCACCAATAGAAGGTGACCAATTACCAGTAGAGACCAACAGGGTCCATTACAGTTTCCATTAAAACCAATAAAATCATTACAAATTTTCTGATGGGGTCTATTGTTTTTTTTTCAACATTACATGTTTTTACAGATGCCTGGAAAGGGAGCCAAAGGCCTGGTAATTGCTGCTGTTACACTTACAGGACGATCATATCTTTGTTTAATAGGCTATTGACCAAACATTTAATTCAAATATCCACTTAATCTTTAATTTTTGGCCACCTTTTTGCTATAGATGACACATCCTCTATAATTTCTTCAACAAAAATCATGTGGACATCAAAACCCTTACAAAAATTAACCATGGTTTTATCGAAGTAGAACTGCTTAATTTGCGTGATTTCTGAATGCTTGAGACTATAAACTCAATAAGACAACTGTATTAATAAAATAATAGCCATACGTAACTGTCTAGAACTACAATTGTAATTTTTAAATAATGAAATTTAATTACAATTTATTTATTTATTTGCTTTTATATTTTATTAAAGTTCTATTTTGACCCCTAAAGTAAGTTTTTTTTTTTTTTTTTTTTTTTTTTTTACTTCCATAATATTTGAGGAAGGGGTCACAACAATACAATCCTGCTTAGGGCACCCATTTGGCCAGCAGCGGCCCTGGTCTGAATAATCAAAAACCGGAAAAAAAATTGTCCGGTGTGTGTTGCCTTATGTCCAGTAGTTCGTCTCTGGTAAAACTGATAGTAAGAGAATGACTAAACTCAGAACAAACAAACAAAAACAGTAAAAGAATGTTCCACCATCCAAAGAGAGTTCCACCGCGGCGCCAACCCTACCTTCACCCTCCACCAGGGTTAATATTGTGCACTAAAACTAAGATAAAGACTGTTATTTATTTATTTTTTTACTCATTTTACATTATCTTCAACTAAAAAGGTAAAAAAAAAAAAAAATATATATATATATATATATATATATATATATATACAGGGATTAAATTGGGCCCGGCACATAGACTCCAAGGCTCGACATTAACGATTCATTAATTCCAGACATGGTAAACATCACTAACCAAAAATAACTATGTAAACACTAAAACGCAAGTATTATTCTGATTTTATTACATTTAGAGTAAGTGGCGAATAGTGGATATAGCTACTGTATATATAATGCATCTATTGACGGTATAAAGTTGCGTTGCTGAGGCGAGGTTCATGCAGACTCACCAGGAGAAATCAAAATGCGCAACACTAAAACTCAGCATACCGAGGTAAAAAATTCAAAATGGAAAGTTTTTATATTTAAAATACAGTTAGTTAGGCAACATCACTCAACGTTTTCACCATTATGACTGTTTAATAGTTCTATAAACAGTTCAATGAGCAAATACAATAATATTTGGTCACTTAAATTTTTGGCGGAACCACAGCGCATCTCACCATCCGATTCATTGCTGAATGATGCAGTGTTTTGAACGAATCGGTTGAGTCAAAGTTCCATTAGCCCATGCATAAACATCTGATGAATCTGCCATTTGAACGAATCGTTTGAATGAACAACTCAATGACTCACTCATTAAACGCTCACTACTGGCACCTAGGCCTACTGGCATTTTAATTTCGTTGAAAAGTATAATTTCCACCATCATTTCTTGTTTGTATATTACATTTTTTTAAAAGAATCTCATAATTTAATGTAGTTGTATTTTTCAGTGTAAATGATTTAATTTGATAACGTATAACAATCACATTATTATAATTGAATTTATAGATTAAATGTAAGAATTTGAAATGAAAGTTAATGAGATTAGTGGCAAAATGTTCTCTATAAAGGTAAAAAAAACAAAACAAAAAAAAAACAGAAGGATAAAATATAAAAAACATGCAGATTTATAGCCTATGTCACAGCTGATAGAAAACCGATGAGAATATTGCATTAGAATAAATCATATTTGAAAACACACACACACACACACACACATAATACATATATTTTTCCATTTCCATTGTCCTCATTTGCAAGTCGTTTTGGAAAAAAGTGTCTGCTAAATTACTAAATGTAAATGTAAATTATATATATATATATATATATATATAATTTACATTTACATATATATATAAGCTCGATACCATAGACCCCCCCCACATAACAAATCCCAACTTAACCCCTGTATGTGTATATAGATATATATATATATATATATATTTACACACACACACACATATACATATATATATATATATATATATATATATATATATATAAATAATAACAAATAAAATAATGAATCAAAAATTAAAAAGCTGCATGGCAGAATAAATGTGTGATTAACGTTTTACTTTGTTTTTCTAACATCCATCAGCATGTCCACACATGCCTTTACATACACACGCAACAAACTTCCAGGTCATATCAGATTGTGAAACAGGAGACCACAGATGACTTTTTTTTTTACAGTGAAGACTTTAAGCAGGGGATAAAGTGGCAGATTTGTTCACTGAGGTCTTCCATAAGCTTGACTGAACTGTGTGTGTGTGTGTGTGTGTGTGTGTGTGTGTGTCTGAAAACATCCACAGATGATAAGTCATGAGATATCATTAAAATTACGAAGCTGATAACAAAAATGAAACGCTAATGAAACTACAGTGGCCATATAATTTTATCATATATCACTGCATATAGACATCCAGAGACCAAGTATGTTTTATGAATATTTAACTCTGATGTGGATGTGGTTCTGAGTTAATGTTTTGGGCCACCTCTGGCTCACAGAGTAGATCAGGTAGGGCAGGTAGCTTTACTGAAACGTGTTCTGGAAAATAAGTGTTAATAACTGTTTTCATATACCCAGTAATTAGTGACTAGTGTTAAGGTCAGTGATAGACAGGCCAAACTAGTATTACTCAACAGTGGCATTCCTCCTGTGTGTGTGTTTCTAGTGTGTTGATAAGGTTTATTATGTATATGGTAAGAATGCAAATGGATTTAATCTAGAAGTGTTGCATTATGGTAAAAACATTTATTAGTGATGGTGTTTGTGACTTTTATGTATTTCCATGCAATTTAATTAAGCTGCTGAGTAATTTAGGTAACAGTATTTTTCATTTTCTTTTTCCAGGGGCTTGGATCATGACGTCAGGTCTGAGGGAGGGTGTTGGCCGTTGTGTAGGTGAGGCAGTAAGGGATCATTGTGCAACAGCTTCATCTCTTTCCCAGGCCAAAGTTATAGCCGTTGGTGTTGCACCCTGGGGATTGATTTACCAACGTCAGCAACTCGTAAACCCACAGGTACTACCAAGTCCATTCTGCTTCAGTATCAACAGATCAACAGTTCACATGAAAGCCACACTTAAAATGTATGAATGTCAAAAAAATTGTTATGTTTATCCAAATAATACAGACAGACTAGCTGATTTGACTGATATTTCTACAGATATTTACAGTTCACAATTACATTCACAATTAAATTAAATTAAATTAAATTAAATTAACAATAATAGTATTCATTATTTATTATTAATATTATTATTAATATTATTAATTTGTATCATATCATTATTGTCATAATTGTCATCATTATTTTTTAAATATTTATTATAAAACAATTAATAATTGTTTAATTATTAAACAATTAAAACAATTAATAATTGTTTTTGCATATTGGTCATTGGACACAAATAATCAATTCAAATACAACAAATAATAACTTCACCTGTGGTTCACATCTGTGTGAACTTCAGGCTAACTAACTTTGGGAAAAATTATTTTAATGTAATTGCAAAGTTAGGTGAAGTCTAGCATAATAGCATAATATGTGAGCTGAAGTCTAGCATAGTATGTTTGCAGAGGCCATTTATTTTTATATATTGTGAAATATCACATGAAACCAAAACATTTTAAGTGTAGTTCAATGTCCATATACGTTTTACAGAGTGTACAAGAGCATTTCACTAAATGTCATATAGGCCTGAATAGTGTTTTGAACTGTTATAGGACTTTGGCTAGGCTGCTCTGTAAAAACTTATGGTTGGTTACTCTTTACAAGGGTAGTTTCCCAGCGCGGTACTATGTGCACAACATGCCGCATGAATGCAGCTGCCTGGACAACAACCACCAGGCCTTCCTCTTGGTGGATGATGGAAGTGTTGGACACCGAGGTAGTGAAACAATGTTCAGAGCCAACCTAGAGGACTTCATCTCCCATCAGCGCACTGGCATCTGGGGTGAGAAAAAAAGAAGACAGTTGAACTGAAAAATAAAATATTTTTAAAGTCTTGAGCACAAAGCACAACAACAAATTCTCAAATCGTTTATCTAGCACCTTCATCAGGGACTGCCACGGGAAGCACAAGCACATCCCTGAGGAACTATGCACTTCCTTTTATTAAATAAAATAAATAACAGAGAAGTAAACACAAAATGAGAGGAAGGAAGAGGGAAGTTAAACACTGGTGTGCTTCTATATGAAAAACAGTAGTGTTTTGGTATTTAGTGAAGTAAATGGCCTCGGAATTATTTCATTTAGTAGTAGTAATAATGTTTATTATCCCTACACAGGGAAGTTGTTTTTGGAGCATTACATAAAATGTAATCCACAATCACAAAGACACCATTATATAAATTAATATATATATATATATATATATATATATATATATATATATATATACACATATATATGTAGTCCTCATATTACATGCTATATATATATATATATATATATATATATATATATATATATATGTATACACATATATATATATATATATATATATATATTCCATGGTCTGTCTGAATACTGGATTCTGATTCCACTGCTCAAAAAACCTACATTAAACACTTCTCTTATAGAAAACTACAGACCTGTCTCTCTCCTTCCATTCATAGCGAAAACACTCGAACGAGTTGTCTTCAACCAGGTCTTATTGTTTCTTTCACAGAACAACAAACTGGACGCTAAACAGTCAGGTTTCAGGAGTGGCCATTCAACTGAGACTGCGCTACTCTCAGTCACTGAAGCCCTGCAAATTGCAAAAGCCGACTCCAAATCATCAGTCCTCATTCTGCTGGATCTATCTGCCGCTTTTGACACTGTTAATCATCAGATCCTCCTGTTTGCTCTCCCATCACTGGGCATCACTGGGATTCTACTTCACTGGTTTGAATCCTATCTCACTGGTAGGTCTTTCAGGGTGGCCTGGGGAGGGGAGGTATCCAAAGCACATCAACTGGTCACTGGGGTTCCTCAGGGATCGGTTCTTGGACCCCTCCTCTTCTCCACATACACTACATCACTGGGTCTCATCATACAGGCACATGGCTTCTCCTACCATTGCTACACTGATGACACACAGCTCTATCTCTCTTTTCAACCAGATGATCCAACGGTAGCTGCATGGATCTCAGGCTGCCTGGCGGACATCTCGGCATGGATGAAAGAACATCACCTACAGCTCAACCTGGCAAAGACTGAGCTTCTTGTCTTCCCTGCCACTCCAACTCTACAGTATGACTTCACTATTCAGTTAGGTTCATCAACAATTACCCCATCAACTTCGGTCAGAAATCTTGGTGTAATCTTTGATGACCAGCTGACCTTCAAAGAGCACATTGCAAAGACTGCTCGATCTTGCAGGTTTGCACTACACAACATCAGAAAGATCAGGCCCTTTCTGACAGAGCATGCTGCACAACTTCTTGTCCAGGCTCTTGTCATTTCTAGGCTGGACTACTGCAATGCTCTTCTGGCTGGACTTCCATCAAACACAGTCAAACCTCTACAAATGATTCAGAATGCAGCGGCACGACTGGTCTTCATTGAGTCCAAAAGATCCCATGTTACACCTCTCTTTATCTCCTTGCACTGGCTACCAGTTGCAGCTCGCATCAAGTTCAAGACACTGATGCTTGCAAAAGAACAATCACAGGCTCAGCACCCGCCTACTTCCACTCACTATTATGAGAGCCCTGAACTCAAATCACCCCGCCCCTCTCTGAAGCCACATACAAACCCTCTACCTCCTGAAACATGGACCATCTCACCCCCCTCCAAACACCCCCCAACCTTACCACATCAAAATAAAAACCGTATGAAAACTTTTTTGTGCAATTCGAAGTGTGCTACAAACTAGGGGTGGGACAATACATCGATATGGCGATATATCGTGATCCTTCTCCATGCGATACGATAATCGATATCTGGCGCCAAATATCGATATTTTAATTAATACAATAAGGTGCTCTAAATACATTTTCCTGCTCCCAGAGTCTAAAAATGCGTGGAAATCGCGGCCGCGCCATTTCCACATTCTTTCCAAGAGCGCTCTGAGCAACTATGAAGCGCGTTCTCTGTGAAGATGGGGAAGCACGAGGAACCGAATGATAAACAGATTTTCAGCCACTGTATTAGCTCTACTGCTATATATATACGTTTATGGAGATGAAAACTAAAAAACTGCCCCGGAACAGTTATCAGCGTGGACCAAAGGCACCGATCACGTTATTATTGCAGAGCGCATATTCAGTTCATGAGTAGCCGAACCTCTCCGCTCGGATCGCAGGTGGATTTCCCTCACTATATGAGAGAGAGAGAGCGCCGCCGGTGCGTCCAGTTTTATGTGAACAACACTGGATGCTCTCCATCTCTCTCAGATATTACAAGTGCGCGTTATGCAGTGTGAACAGTGGGCACCGACCAGCAGAAACATAAATCTGCACCTATGGCATGGAGGACAAGACAAAACACTGTTAGAGCCGTAATGCGGCGCAGAAGTGTGCAGTGTGTGTGTGCTTGCCGCGCGTCTACATTTGAAATAACCAACCTGAGCGCGCAAAAGACGCGATGTGAACGGCTATTTTTCCGTGTGGGGCTCCGTTTTTATGATGAGACGAGTAGAAAGGTTGAGAAAGCACTCCAGGTAAATTTTGAAATGTACCAGGTTTTTTATATATATATATATATATATATATATATATATAAAATTACATGGAGAGAGAGAGAGAGGGGCTATATAAGTTAAGCAGTTAAATGTTTGTTTACAAAGAAAAGTGTAACCTTTTAATAAGTCCAAGAATAAAATTATTAATTTACTCAACATGTTAAAATTGATTTACAGAACTTTTTTTGCTTTTTTCTAACAGTTTGGACTTGAATAAAGAAAGAAAACTTGCACTTAAACTTTTCGCAGGCATTTTGTTTAGACAGATATCGCGATATATCATTATAGGATTTTCTAGAAATATATCGATTATCGCAGAATCGCTGTATCATGATAGTATCGTTATCGTGAGCCATGTATCGTGATTATATCGTATCGTGAGGTACCCTGCGATTCCCACCCCTACTACAAACAGGTGAGTGGGTCTGTACAAACCACCTATAGTAACACACTCTCCTCCTCTATGCGCACTAGACACTTTTCACACACACTGCTGTGTGTACACAATCCCACAAAAGACTCAGTAATATATGTATGTTTACATGCTCAGTCACTACAAATCATCCTGCGCTGCTCCCCAGCCAGCTGCTTGTACAGTATTTGCACATGTACAGTATTTATCTGAAGCATTCGTATAGTTTGTATAGTTTGTATTTTTTTAGTTTATGTATAGGTAAACATTTATATATAGTATATTTATAGTCAATTTATAGTCATCTATCAGTAGTTTAGTTGTGTATAGGTTTATACTGTTTTACTTCATTGTTGTAAGTCTGTATTTATGTAGCATCGTGGTCCTGTGAGGCACGACATTTCGTTCCACTGTATGTCCCCACATGTAGCGGAATGACAATAAAGCTCAACTTGACTTGACTTGACTTGACTTGAATCTACATCCCCTCCAGAAGTCTGAGATCTGCTAGTGAGCGACGCCTCGTGGTACCTTCACAGAGGCTCAAAATCACTCTCCAGAACATTCTCATTCACCGCTCCTGGCTGGTGGAATCATCTTCCCACCCCTATCCGGAGCGCTGGATCCCTGTCAATCTTCAAGCAACAACTGAAAACTCATCTCTTTCGACACTACTTGACTTCATCCTAAACTTAAAAAAAAAAAAAAAATCTTTCTCTTTATTTATTCCTTCCCTTCTAGCTTGTACTTATTTGAACAATGCCTGAGACTTGGTGTTACAAGCACTTCCTCTGTCTGATTGCTTCTTCAAGATGAATCGCTTTATGTATTCCCCAATTGTAAGTCGCTTTGGATAAAAGCGTCTGCAAAATGACTAAATGTAAATGTAAATGTAAATGATTGGCTGGCAGGTATGCAGTATAACCGTTTAATGCACAGGTAGTTCCAAGTCAGTTTAATCACCGTTCTATATTAATGTGCTGCTTTTGATGCACACTAACCAACACGCATCTATGGAAGGATTTTCCAGACTATTTTCAAATAGAATTGCAAATTGTATTTTCAGTTGCGTTTTCCATATGTGGACGCATAAATTGTGACATAATCCAGATGCAATTGCAAATCTTGCATTACCGTTTGCATTTTCGCTTTCGCGAACGCACAGTGACTGCCACATTTCAACTGAAAAAGCAAAGTCTATTTGCAACTGTATTTCCCATGTCTTACGAGTTATGAGCCTGTCATATTTAAATAGCAATATTAATTACCACATCTGCTTTTTCACTCTCTCTGCGCCGCGCATATAACCTGTCAAAACTCAAATGGAATCGCAATTCCTTTTCCATTTGAATTTACAATGTCTGCACTGAAAGCTGTCAATCAATGTGAGGGGGCGGGACTAAACTAGGGGGCGTGTTTGTTTTGGGAGGTGACGACCGTGTCGAATGCTTTGATCAATGGAGGTAATCGGTAAAGCCTCCACTAAGGCAGCTACCAATCAGTTCGTGCCTGTGTTAACGAACAGACAGTGCAACGTTCTTGACACAATACATAATTCTGTCTTTTTTACCCCAAATACAGCGATTATCCCCTGATAACAGCGGGAGCAACAACAGTACGCACAATAGGTCAAACTTCACTATTACCCAAACTGTGTCTGGTTTGAAGCTGGCAGAATGCTAGCGCCAACAAGCCGTAACTGACGAAAATAACTCATTTTTACCTATTCGTTCAAATATTGCGCTGCAAAGAGCAAGACAAGTTCTATTACTTGGCAAATGACCATGGAATAAGCGGGATAATCAACGGCTAGCTGTGCATTAAAGGATTTTAATCCGCTTCGCGTCGGGCGGTTCTTTGCCTCCACGTCGTGCATTAAAATCCTTTAATGCACAGCTAGCCGTAAATTAACCCTTACATATAGCATGTAATATGAGGACTACACTGTCCTCTAGTGGATCAGAATGAAAATGCAGTTCTCAGACAGATGTAAACTAAACACTAGTGCCTTTGTTTTTACTCAATTTATTTTGAGTAATGCTATACTTCTCTTATATTAATAAATCTGTTTTCCTCCTGTCCTTAACAGGTAGTGGAAGTATTGAGATTCCTGTTTTGTGTGTGCTGATCGCAGGAGATGCTGCAATGCTAGAGGTCATTACACAAGATTATTTTAATCATTTTAATATTATATATATAATATGTATTTTAAAAGAATACAATTAGTTTATTTTATGTACCTATTTAATGTAGTCTGGGTCATCTCCAAAAGCATGAACAAAACAATGCAAATTAAAAGATTACTTTGTTGTTTTGTTCATACTTTTCTTAATGCCTGTTGTTTTGTTCATATTTTTCTTAATGCCTATAGCCTGTAACCCAATTGTCCATGTGCTATTTGCATTTAGCACTGTTTTTGGAATGAGGCTCACCAGTGATTTATTACACACGTTTTACAATTACAGTTATAAATGCTCTTAAAAAGTGTCTAGGGATCTAAAATTCGAATGTATAGTTTAAAATGGCAGTTTTATCAGTTAAATCCATTTCAAGCATATTTGAAATTAATGATATCTTTCTAATTGCAGAGAGTGGATTTATCTCTGAAAAACACCACTCCATGGTTGGTGCTGGCAGGCTCGGGTCCAGCAGCAGACCTGATAGCAGCAATACTGAAGCATCTCAACATACCTCTGAGTCCACCAGTGAGTCCCACTTTACCGACCGCTGCCGAGGAAAGCAGGAAAAGTGCCAGTGTTGAGCTGAGGCACCAAGTGAGAGAGAAAATTAAGAAACATTTCCCTTCTGAGACTGAACTGGAGAAGCTTGTGGATCAGGTGAGCATACAGCAAGAGATTGGATAGAGTGCATGCAGGCCGAAGGTATTTCTTTTACGTTTAGTTGCTTTGCTCTTTTTCACACAGGCACTTAGTATCTATCACAACCGAGATCTGATCACTGTGTTTCATGGAGATCAGGAAGGGCGAGATGACTTTGACAGAATCATCCTCAGAGCTCTCGTAAGAGGTGAGATTAAATCACCTGCTTTGAGAATTCAACACGTTTACAGTGTATACTTATGGGTTAATGTGTGCATGTGTGTGTTCAGCTGCTAAACGGGATGCTAATGATCCTAGCGAGTACACTGAAGAGCTGAAGCTGGCAGTGGCCTGGGACAGAGTGGATATTGCCAAGAGTGAACTCTTTAATGGTGACATCCAGTGGAGGGTAGGATTAATAGCAAAATGAATTAAACCAAATCCAGCACAAAACTGTAAAAGTGTGTTTTAACATTACAGCTTCTATTGATTTAATCTTTCTCTTAGTATGAAGACCTGCAGGAATCAATGACTGATGCGCTGGTGAATGACAAGCCCCATTTTGTGCGTCTGTTCGTGGAAAACGGATTGAACATTCTGGACTATCTGACGTATCATTGTTTAGAGAGTCTTTACAGCTCACTGTCAGACTGCAATCTGGTGTCCTCATTCCTCCAGAGGAAGCTGCAGGAGCGAGTGGGCTTAGCTGGCTCTCAAACCCGCTTAGCTTTACCCGATGAGAATTTCAAGAGCCACGCCACCACCTTCACCACCCCATCTGCTGCTCGAGACCTCACCCTGTATGAGGTAAAAGGACAGATGATGAAACCAATGTTATATCTATATAATATTTTGTCTCATAATTTCTCTGTTACATTCTTTTTATCTTTTTTATATATATATACAGCAATTGCCAAAAATATCGGCACCCTTGGTAAATATGATCAAAGAAGGCTGTGAAAATTAATCTGCATTGTTAATCCTTTTGATCTTTTATTTAAAAAATTCACAAAAATCTAACCTTTCATTGGATAATAGGAATTTAAAATAGGGGGAAATATCATTATGAAATAAATGTGTTTCTCTAATACACATTGGCCACAATTAACGGCACCCTTTTATTCAATACTTTTTGAAACCTCCATTTGCTTAACAGCTCAAAATTTTATCCTATAATGCCTGATGAGGTTAGAGAACACCTGACAAGAGATCAGAGATCACTCCAGATCCTTTAGATTCCCAGCTCTATGTTGGTGCTTCTTCTCTTCAGTTCACCCTACTCATTTTCTATGGGGTTCAGGTCAGAGGACTGGAATGGCCATAGCAGAAACTTGGATCCAAACATGGCCCATTATAAGATTTCTAACAGAGTCAGTCACTTATTGATTTTTTATCTGTTATCTGTTATCCATGATGCCATGTGTCTAAACAAGATGTCCAGGACCTCCAGCAGAAATATAGGCCCACAACATCAAAAATACAGCAGTATATTTCATTGTACACATGGGGTACTTTTTATCCCTGTGTTCACCAAACCCATCTTGAGTGTTTGCTGTTAAAAAGCTCATTTTTTAGTTTCATCTGACCATAGAAGCCAGTGCCATTTGATGTTCCAGTCGTGTCTGATAACTGAATATGCTGGAGTTTGGTTTTGGATGAGCTAGGAGAATTTTTCTTGAAACCCTCCCAAACAACATGTGGTGATATAGGTGCTGTTTGACCATTTTTTTTAAGGTTTTCTGACCCCGAGATTCAACTATTTTCTGCAATTCTCCAGCTGTGGTCCTTGGAGAGTCTTTAGCCACTCAAACTCTCCTTCTCACCGTGCATTAGGACAATATAGACACACGTCTTCTTCCAGGCAGTTTCGTAACATTTTATGTTGATTGGAAATTCTTAATTATTGCCCTGATGGTGGAAATGGGAATTTTCAATGCTCTAGCTCTTTTCTTAAAGTCACTTCACTAATCTGTGAAGCTCAGTTATCTTTTGCTGCACATCAGAAATATATTCTTTAGTTTTTCTCATTGTGATGGATGATTAAGGGAATTTGGGCTTTGTTTTCCCTCCTATTTATATTTCTGTGAAACAGGAAGCCATGGCTGGATAATTTCATGTTCATAATCACCCTGGAGTGCTCAAAATTGTGAATATGAATGGGAATATACTTCAGAGATATTTTACTCAAAAGAATTTCTAGGGTTACCAATAATTGTGTCCAACGTGTATTAGAGAAAAACATTTATTTCATAATGATATATCCCCCATTTTAAATTCTTATTATCCAATGCAAGGTTACAATTTTGTGAAATAATTTTTTTTAAAATAAAAGATCAAAAGGATTAACAATGCAGATTAATTTTCACAGCCTTCTTTGATCATATTTACCAAGGGTGCCGATATTTTTGGCCATGACTGTATATATACATAAACATGACGGTTCAGTACATACCTTGGTTTCAGTTCAGCAAGGGGAAAAAACTAAGCATAAATTTGCTTTTTTTTTTTTAATTAAATAGTTGTTGACTGAACAAATTGCGCTTTCTTTAAATAAATTCAATTGTAATTAACCATTTTTAGGGATAAAAATTTACCTCGGCTTCTGCTCTAAACTATAGTGACCCCTTTTACATTACTTACATTTACAAGATTAACAACAGAGCCCAAACTTGAATTCAATTATTATTTATTTTTAAATATAATAATCAACACTCAGCTTAAAAAAAAATTGTATGCAAACATGTAAATTGCACATAATACAGTTTTTAAATAAACTTATATAACGTGTTTCATAACAGATTTATTTAAACATACATTAAAAAATTAAGACATCACTAACAGGTAAAGTAAAATTTAATGAGTATATAGTCTAATATTGTGTAAAATGCTCCTATCTAGACTTTATTTCTTTAGCAAATAACGAGCTGTGGACACTGATGACTTGCATGAGGTAAATGAAATTGCTGCATGACATTTTGTTTACAAGCTTGTTTTATTGATGTATTTCTGCAGCTGAAACACTGATTGAGAGATTACATGAGGCATGGGATGTTCATTCACGTGTTTATTTCACGTTAAAACTAGTAGTAAAGAGGAAGGGATGATCCCTCTAAATTACTGTTTTTATCAAAAATTTTGGAGAAGGTTGTGTTTAATCAGCTTTTTTCTTTCCTGCAGGAAAATGGTAATTTCGATAAATATCAGTCTGGTTTCAGACCACAGCACAGTAAAGAATTTGCATTGCTTAAAGTATTAAATGACTTATTGTTGACTGTCCATTCCGGCAATTGTGCTGTTTTAATTTTGCTGGATCTCAGCGCGGCATTTGACATCCTCGATAATGGCATTCTTTTAAATAGTTTACAAATTGGGATTCAAGGTTGTGTTTAAATTGGTTTGTCTCCTATTTAAAGGTTCAAACCTTTTCGGTAGAGACTGGAAATTACTCATCTTGTGCACCAGTTTTGGATGGGGTTCCACAGGGCTCAATTTTGGGTCCTGTTTTATTTTCTTTATACATGCTTCCTTTGTATGCTATTTTTAAGAATTGCAATGTCTCATACCACTGTTACACAGATGATACTCTGTGTTATGATCCCTTGCATCCAAAGGATGTCTCCAGTTTGCAGTGTTTGTTTGATTGTCTGAGAGATATTAAACAAGTGGATGTCTGCCTACTTCCTTCAGTTAAACGATTCTAAGACTGAGGTCTTAATTTTTGGCTCCCCTGCTTCAACAGAGCTTGTTGCCAGTAAACTGGGACCTCTATCTGGTAATCTTCATTCACATGTCAGAAACTTAGGTGTTACTTTTGACTCTGCTTTGAGTTTTGATAAACAGGTCAATGCTGTGGTCAGAAGTTGTTTTTATCGGCTAAAGTATATTGCGAAAATGAAGTCATTCTTAACATTAAGAGTCATGGAGTCTGTAGTACATGCTTTTATTTCAGCCAGATTAGATTATTGTAATGTATTGTACTTGGGTGTCTCACAGTCTCTATTGTCACGCCTTCAACTTGTTCAAAATGCTGCTGCTAGATTGTTAACTGGAACAAGGAAGAGGGAACATATTTCACCAGTGTTGATCTCTCTCCACTGGCTCCCAGTTAAATATTGCATCCATTTGTTTGTTTATGAGGTTTTGCATGGACTGGCTCCTTCATATATCTCTGATCTCCTTCTGTTCCACTGTAATGCCTCCAGGGAACTTCGATCAACTAGTGGTCTTCAGTTGACTGTTCCAAGGACACGCTTAAAATTGAAAGGAGACCGTGCCTTTTCAGTTGCTGCTCCACAGCTTTGGAACAATTTTCCATCCTATATAAAAACTGCACCAACAAACGCTGATTTTAAGTCTCTTCTTAAAACTTATTTATTTACTGTTGCATATGGTCATAAGTAGGTGCAGTGGTATGTAGTGTACTGTTTGTCGGTGTGTTCTGTTTACTTTTTGTAAATTTTGGTATTTGCTTAAACTTTGTTCAGCACTTTGGTCAACAGCTGTGGTTTTTAAATATGCTTTATAAATAAATATAACTGACTCACTATGACTGACTGAAATTTTCAGTTTGATTTTCAACTTTATTAGATTGTTCAAGCATGTTGCCAAATAACTTGCACCTTCACCATACTTTGTCTATACCAAAAATGTATGAAGATACGTTTTTAGTGGGCTTTCACAATTTCCTTTGCTTGAGAAAACAAGAAAATATACAATTACAATTCAATTTCATTTGATTTAGTCGAGTTAAATATGCGTCAAATACGCTGAATCATTATTGTGCGGCTTCCCACTTTCCACAGCATTTCTTATCACATGAAATCAAGAACCACACACTCCATCAAAAAAAAATTATAATAAAAAAAATATAACAAGGAATAATAATGATGTCTTCATAATAACATCTTCATTATGATTTTTTTCATCTCTCAGGTTTCACGGGTGTTATCAGAAATCATGGAAGATGTCTGTCAGCCATTTTACTACGCTCCTCTTGGTGTAGAACAAGGATGGGCCTCAAGGAAAGCAATGAAGGTACCAGCCAGGTTTTTTCAGAGGTATTGGGACTGGTGAAATGATTTGACTTGCGGCACTTATATTAATACATTATAGATAACAATGTTGTGATCATAGTTTCTGTCTTGTCCTTTCAGCATGTGAATAAGTTGCTGCTAACTGAGAGTGTGTACCGGAAACAGCGCTGTATGTCTCCCTGGATCGCTCTGTTCATTTGGGCTGTTCTTCAAAATCGGAGAGAAATGTCTATCTACTTCTGGGAAATGGTATTGTTTTTTGTTTTGTTTTTTCAAAGTTATAGTTGAAACCCATATCATGTTCTCTGCAAATTCTTTCTGATCTCGTATGATGTTTGGACAGATGTATGCAAACGTGTAGATTAAAGTTGCATATGACAGTCATCCTGGACTCTATACTGACACCTAGTGGTGAAGATTCAGTATCACACTAAAGGATTCAGCTGTTGATGCCACTGTAGAAAAGTCATTTTAATTTATTCAGCAAGTAAAAGTGTCCAATAACAGGAGGGTTGTATGCTGAATACCACAGATGTGTTATTTATTATGACTGGAGTCACTGATCATGATAATTACCATGGTCAGTGTATAAAATTTTTAATAATTTTGCTTTGTTTTGCTCCTTTCCCCCTCGCTCTTTCAATGGTAGGCGGGAGAGTCGGTGCTAAGTGCTCTTGCGGGATGTAAAATATTAAGAGAGCTCTCCAAGTTGGAGACAGAGACTGAGACCAAGCTCTCCATGAAAGAACTTGCTCAAACTTTCGAAAATCTGGCACATGGTGGGTGTGAATCAAGTTAAAGAAATGGCAGATGGGAATGATTTTCAGTTTTTCAGTGGGGCCCAAAAGTGTGAGACAGCTAGTGAAAATGCTTGTATTTTTTTATTTATTTCATAGATTAATATATATATATATATATATATATATAAAAACAGAAAGCAGTTTAGCATTCCACTGTGCTGTTTCCACAATTTTTCTATGCAAGTCTGCGCTAGACAGACATGTTTGACTGTTACACTCGCATTATTCACATGACACACCATTCTCAAAACTTAAAAAAAAAAAAATAAATCATATTCTGCATCTTCCAATTTTATTGGTGCCTAATACTGCAGGATTTATAATATATTACTATTTAGATTATTTCAGGGTTCTCAGATATCACATTTTAAATGTGATCTCAGATGACTGTTTAGTTAAGGTTAGTTTAAGGTCAGTAAGATCTTTTTGTTATTTTGCAAGAAACTAATACATTTATTTAGCAAGGATGCATTAAATTAAATGCAGCATTAAGAAACCTTAGATTACATGCATTATGTATTTTCTCATGACTTTCTTCATAGATGTGTTCAGTGAGTGTTACCAGAGCAATGAGAGCCGCTCTTTCAAGCTTCTCATCAGACAGTCACCTGTATGGGGTAGTGCCACCTGTCTGCAGATGGCCACCGTGGCTGAAGCCCGCCTCTTCTTCAGCCATGATGGAGTGCAGGTAAGCAGTGGTCATGTTTACCTGTTGGAGTGTCAATATTTCTTAGTTACATTGGTGTCATGATTCTTCATCCCATCCATGGCTAGACTTTACTGTCAGAGATTTGGTGGGGAGACATGGACAGCAATACAGAAGTGTGGAAACTGGTTCTCTCGTTTTTCCTGCCTCCCTTGATCTACACCAGCCTCATCAGTTTCAAGTCAGTACCCAATATTTTCGGCCAAGATTAGTTTTCTTTCTGGTACAGTCGTCAAAGTTTTAATATCCTTCGATCTCTTAGGGAGCAGGAGAAGGATGAAAAACCAGAGGAATTTCATCAGGGTAAAGAATTAGACAGCGTCGATGGAGCAGAGTCTTTGGCTGATGTTATAAACACGTAATTCATGGTTTCTGAGTACCATAAACATTTTTACTAAGTTAAAGATGATTCAGATAAAATAGAGAGTCGTACATGTGCTTCACAGGGAGGACGACGTGGAGGAATATAACGCTTTAAGAGGAAAACCAGAAGGTGTGTCTAAATGGCATGATCACAAATCCTGTTAAACTTTGACTTGCTGTAAGGAGCTTACATCTTTATTTTTTATATTACAGCATCAAAGGCTATCACTCTAAAACGGCCTTTTTTATTGCACCGATGGCGGCAGTTCTGGTTTGCACCGGTCACTTCGTTTCTAGGCAACGTGTTGATGTACTTCCTCTTCCTTTTCCTGTTTGCTTACATCCTATTGGTTGACTTCAAGCCCCCGCCTCCGGACGGACCCGCCCCCTCAGAGCTTGTGTTGTATTTCTGGGTTTTTACTCTGGTCTGTGAGGAGATTCGACAGGTATGAACCATCTTCATTGTGTTTACACACATTTCAATGCACTTGTTCAGTCTGCTGAATCTTGATCTCCCTCTCAGACGTTTTTTGTAGGATCTACCACTGTAATTCAAAGGATGAAGTTGTACATCCAAGACATCTGGAACAAGTGTGACATCACGGCCCTCACGCTCTTCATTCTTGGGCTTCTCTGCAGGTGAATTTAGTGAAATCTGTCCTGTGTATGTTCGTGCATGTGATTGTATTGGTTAGAGCATGTGCGTTTTTGTTACAGGATGTTTCCTTGGGCTTATAATTTCGGTCGTGCGGTACTGTGTGTTGACTATGTGGTCTTCACGCTCAGACTCATTCATATATTTGCGGTGCACAAACAACTTGGTCCCAAAATAATCATAGTTGGGAAAATGGTGAGGAGTCTTTCATTTTCAACATGCCCTAAAAAGTGCATATAATCCTGCTAAAGAATGATCATATACTCCACAGGTGAAAGATGTGTTTTTCTTCCTGTTCTTCCTGGGGGTGTGGCTAATGGCATATGGAGTAGCCAATCAGGCGCTGCTGTACTCCTATGACTCTCGTCCTAGTTGGATAATTCGGCGCTTGTTCTACAGGCCATACATGCACATATATGGGCAGATACCACTGGATGAAATTGATGGTGTGTGTGTGTCTTTGTGTCTCTCCTGTGTTATTTTTGCTATACAGTTCCATCACAGTATACTTTTCAAAACTTTGGGGTTTGTCTATTTAAAATTCTGTTTTCTATCTAAAGTCTATTTTTTGTAACAATGTAAAAAGTCTTTACTTTCACTTTTGATCAATTTAATGCATCCTTGCTGAATAAGAGTAGTACTTACTGACCCCAAACTTTTGTACTTTCAGCTGATTTTATTGATTGTGTTGTAATAAGTTTTGTTCTTTGACTCTAGCTGACAAGCGACAGGAGAGAGAGTGTACAGACAATGTCACGCTCATCCATCAGGGGGCGGAGCCATGCCCACAGTCTGATGCTAACTGGCTGGTTCTTATTCTGCTGTCAGTCTACTTGCTAGTCACCAATATTCTGTTGGTGAACTTGCTCATTGCAATGTTCAGGTAAAAAAAAACTACACCATCAACACAACACATGCCTGTTTGTATTTAAAACAATGATTTTATATGGACTTTAAAATGAATTACAATAGCTGCTACCATGAATTGATGTTACAAATGTTACATGTCTGTATATAAGTGCAAGATATTAAATTGCTAGATTTCTCCAAAAGTTAGTTCCATGGGCACTTGAGCACAAACAGGTGGAATGTTTATTAATTTATAAATATTTTGAAATGGCTTAGTTAAATAACATTTAAGTTTAAATTTGCATCTGTGTAGTAACCAGTTTATGAAAGCAATAAGTACTTGTTATTAGCTGATATTACAAATGTTCAGGTATCATAGTTTCCACAAAAATATTCACAACAGCAGTTTTCAGCATTGAAAATAAGAAATGTTTCTTGAGAATAAAATCAGCATTTCAGAATGTTTTTTGAATGATCACGTGACACTGAAGACTGGAGAAATGATGCTGAAAATTCAGCTTTGTCATCACAGGAATAAATTACATTTTCAAATTCACATAGAAAACTGTGATTTTAAATTTAAATAATATTTATAACATTATTAAATATTATATTACTGGTATATTACTGTTTTACCCAATATTACTGTTTTAACTGCATTTTTGGTAAATTACATTTTTGTCAACCTTTGGTTGATTGGTGAGCATAAGAGACTTATTTCAAAAACAATAAAAAAATTGTACCAACCCCCAAATTTTGAACAGTACTGTATTTTGGTTGGATATATATAAGCTGAAATTGGATTTTCAATTATTCATGCTCGTTTCCCCTACCGTTACGTTTAAATAACTTTTTGCCATCATCTAATTCTCACATAAAGTTAATCTGTAAAGACATGAATAATGGAACAAAACAGATGAAGTATCTTTAGAAAATCTTAAAATGCATATCCATGATTCATATTGCACATTATTATGCCTAGTGTAGCATGTAATACAGTTAATTTTATTTATAGTGTCTTTTATTTTTTGAATTTTTAGATAAAATGGCATAATAGTATTTAGTATTATAGGAAAATAGTTTTATACTCTGTTAACTATACAACACAACCTCTCTAACCGTATTGCTTTGTATGATGCTGTGTTCATGTTATTTGTTTACAGTTACACATTCAATAAAGTCCAGGAGCACAGTGATGTACACTGGAAGTTCCAGCGCTACAACCTGATCGCGGAGTACCACTCGCGCCCCTGCCTCTCCCCGCCCTTCATCATCATCTCCCACCTCCATATCTTCTTCAAAAGAGTCATTCAGGGATTGCCCTCCAATAAGAGCCAACACTTTAGTACGTTCTGACATATGATGCTACATTATACACAGAGTCTCATTTGATAATTTTGTCTTTAAAGGGATAGTTCACCCTTGAAAATTCTGTCATTTACTTTCCCTCATGTCGTTCCAAACCTGTACGACTTTCTTTCTTCTAAGAATAGATATTCTAAGAAATGCCTCATTGTTTTTTGTTTGGTTACCAACTACCTTCAGAAAAGAGTCATACAGGTCTGGTCAGACATTAAGGTGAGTAAATAATGACAGGGTTTTCATTTTTTGGAGGAACTATCACTTTAACCCTGCGTTGTGTATTTTTTCATAGTGTTGGACCTGAAAAGCAAAGAGGCCAGTTTGCTAAACACATGGGAGTCGACGCTGAAGGAGAACCTGCTTTCCACACAAGGAAAGAAACAACGAGAGAGCGACACGGAGCGGCTCAAACGCACCTCCACAAAGTCAGTCAACCCTGTTACTGTTCTTTCATACTCTCAGATCAGCAATTACCAACTTATTTCACATACTTCACATGTGAGCTCTAAAAAAGATGAGTGAGTGGAGAACATATCCATCACTGACAAGTAGATCTGTATGTAATACACACCCGGGGGCATTTAGTAACCTCACAGTGGCGACTCTCATTTCGCGTTTATGTATATGTGCGTGTGAAGGGGGAGAGACTGTCAACTCCTGCTGAATCAGGCACTGGCGTCTTGAATGACAGAATGTGTGTATTTGTGTCCATATGTGTGTGTAGGGTGGACAGCGTCCTGAAGCAGATGTCAGAGATTCGTGATCATGATCGCAGGTTGAGAAAACTGGAGTCAGAGGTTCGTGACGACTATGTACACCTGTCTACCTGTGGCTATCAATCACATTGACACCTGTTTTTAAATCCCAGCAGCGTCCCACAGAGTGTACGCATGCGTCTGTGGGTGCAAGACTATGGGTCTTGCCTTATTTTAGCTGCAGCTGTTGTGTTTGCTGGCTCAGCGCAGACCAAGACCCATCCATCATTCTCCCTATCACTGTGCGAGCCTTTAGAATGTAGATCCACTTTGAGAATGTGCTAAGCTGTCAGCCGATCGATGTAATTAATGAACCTGTGCTTTAAAGGGGACCTCAGTTTTTTGACCAATACTCTGTCTTTTTCTGTTTGTTTGTTACTCAGGTGGAGTACTGCTCTACTGCCCTCTCCTGGATAGTGGAGGCACTGTCTCAGAGTGATCTTGTAAAGCAGACACGTCCACCTCCTCTTCCTTCCAAAGGTGTGGTGTTCACTCTCCTCTGCCTTTCCCCCTCTTTGCAGCGTCAAAGTGTAGCTTATGTTTCTCAGGTTCCGTCTTAGTAACAGTGTTTACAGTGTTGGTTTGGCTGTAACATTTTAATGATACTTCTTTACATATAAATATACAGTGACAGTACTTTCTTGCTGATGGAGACATAACATCATCACAGAATCTAAATATATATATATATATATATCAAGGGTGCAAAACTCTAGTGGGCCACAAGATAGATAGATAGATAGATAGATAGAAAATGTATGTATAAATCTTAGTGTTTTCAATTTTTTATTACTTTTAAACACTTTCAATATTATGTTAACTATCATGTCTCTTCTGGCTTTGTTTCAGATATTGCTTCTAAACGGCACACTTTTTCCAGATCAAAATTATGCTGATAATGCAGATACGTAAACGTGTGCATTTTATGAACTTATTTTTTGTATGATTCTTTGTGCCATTTCAGCTTGACATGTGAAATGTCAAGAAGACATTGCTTTTATCAGATTTCTTACATTGTATCAGAAAGAATGATATGATTTGTTCTAAAGTTTTTTAATATCATATTTTGATTAATTATTTGAGTTGACAAACAGAACTTAGGAGCATGGAGAAAACTCTCCTTTGATAGAAAAGAAAATGAAAATAATGTATTTATGATCAAATACTGGTATTATTTTGTATAAATATACATGAAGACTTCAGATGCAAAAACCTTTTTCTTTTAAATGAGCATTTTTATCAGGCTGCTATGTTTATGTTTAGTAATTTCACTTTAATGGCAAATAGAAGGTTATTAGTCAGTTATTGAATGCATTATTTTCAAAAATGATTAATGATATTTTCATTGGAGCCTGATAAAAATCCTCATTTGAAAGAAAAATCTCAGACGGATTTAGAGGTTTTTGCATCTGAAGTCTTAGAGATTTAAACTTTGAGCATAATGCACTTGGGAACAAGTATAGTCCAAGTTTCAAATAGAGCTATAGAGCTAGCAAATCTGTAATTGCATCTTATGTTTGTTTGTTTTTTCTTGTTTGTTTTATTTGGTTTTTCTAATTAGATAAAATCTCTTAATCACTGGTCATATGTTTCCTACTGATATTTATGCTTTGTCTTGTAATACAAAAGAATTTATAAGTGAATTTCAGTGCAGATCAATGCAATCATCCACAATTACACTGTGATATTTCTAATTGTGTCTGTTACTGACTATTGGAAATAAGTATATTTTCTGTGATCGTAATTTATCACGTTTATTGCAAACCTGCATTTTTATGGTTTTTTAAAACTGTTTTAAAATTGCTTTAGTGTACAAATTAAACTTAAATTTGCTTTTACATTCTCATCTCTGCTTTCTATTCTCAGTCTTCACCAGTGGCCATCTGTAATTACCCTGTCCCCTTTTGAGTAGCATTTGATTCCTAGGTTGGCATGGTCTTAGTCTCCTACAAGCCTTACATGGCAAGAGCTGCGGTCGATGAGGATCAGGTTGTCATCTTCAGTAACTGTGGAGTGAGAGTAGGGGGGGACTTGACTCTTCTAAGGATCTCTGCTTAAATCTAACTGGAGCTAAATCAGCACATCATCTTAGTTTAGCCACTCGCTCTGCGTGAACATGGAAGCGCTGCTGTTTTCAGAACAGAATCTGTGTGCAAGCAGCTTTACTTGCATGAACATGCATGTGGAATTTTAACAATTAGCATATCAACAAATTGAAGAACCTTTAACATATATATCCATGGAATCTTTTCCTTCCACAAAAGGTTCTTTATAGTGAAAAGGGGGTTCTTTAAATTTTTTAATTGTAAAAAAAAAAAAAAAAAATTGTGACCCTTATTTTTAACTGTTGTGTATCACATTTAGCAGATTTAACCTTTAAAGCTTGAAAAGGTTATGTGTCATCATGTGCTTAGACATAGACATCAATCATGAGGCATAAAATCTCATAATATTTTTAAATGTACTCATAAAGAAGTGATATATTTACAAAGGACTATCATATCCACAAAATAAAATTGCCCCAAGCAATAGCAAATCTCTAACTGAAGATGCTTTTTGAAATATGCAGACTGAACAGAGAAGTGACCAGGTGGAGCGCAGGCTAAGAGTTTTGTTTTATGAGTGAGGAGGACGTGATTTTAACAACTTCTGGTCTGAGTGCTTGAAAAAAGTGGGTCAGATCAAGATACCAGGCCATACACATTCAGCTGTTCTCCTCAGAGTAGAAAGAGCAGGATAAAGAAAAAGAGAAGGAGTGAAGATGATCAGGGACCAAGGCATGTCTGCATACATATCCACTTTCAGCCACATTGCAATTTAACATCTTGCTAAACCTCCCCTCGATCACACCACCTCCCCTCGCCCAGTACCCTCACTGTTCATTTTTTAGTGCATAGTGAATAGATCAGTTTCAAGGAGTTGGATTCCCAGAGGAACATTTCATTATTCTTTCATAGCTCAGGAAGTTCTCACTTATGTTTAGTATCAGCTTTGTCTCAGATGTTTCTCCTAAAATTCCTTAAGAGAAATATGAAGCGGAACAAATGAGACAATTGTTGCATGCATTATAAAAGTATAATGCTACAAAAGTAAAATGTCTGTGTAGACAATAGTCCAGGAAGAATTAGATGAAAAATGTTCAAATATTGAAATCTCTACGTTTTGATGGCGGACTCATATTTTGGCAAATATGACTGTAATTTGATACATCGCTGAGATTATGAAACTCATGTGACATAACTGGGGTCTTTTTCGAAACATAAACATCTGAAAAGCAGGAGACTCCATTAGCCCACCATTTAATCTCATTAATATCTAAGCGAAACATTTGAGAAATGCTTTATAATGTGGTTTAAGAGAATGAATCATTATTTTTTTTACAGCGTCTACCTAATCTACCTAATGTTTTTTCACAAATATTACTATTGCTTATTGTTAATTTGACTAATAATGTTAATATGGATTATTAGAATTATTATTTATATTTATTTTTATTCAACTTTATTATTTTAGAAGTTTTCATAAAAATGTAAAATTGTATTAATATCTGTAGAAACCCAAATAAAAAAGTGCTGTTTTAAGCCAAAAAAGTGCTGTTTATTAATGATAGCATGACAGTATCCTGTGGCCTGAATTAACTATTGTTAACAAATTGAACCTTAGCGTAAACTTTAGATATTAGAGATTTAAAATATGATTTTTTTTCATTCCTCTGGTGTCACACAATCAACCAAATAGCTGCAAGTACAACCCGAATTCCAGAAATGTTGTGACGTTTTTTAAATTTGAATAAAATGAAAACAAAAAGAATTTCAAATCACATGAGCCAATATTTTATTCACAATAGAACATAGATAACGTAACAAATGTTTAAACTGAGAAATTTTACAATTTTATGCACAAAATGAGCTCATTTCAAATTTGATGCCTGCTACAGGTCAAAATAGTTGGGACGGGGGCTTGTTTACCATGGTGTAGCATCTCCTCTTATTTTCAAAACAGTTTGAATGTCTGGGCATAGAGGTTATGAGTTTCTGGAGTTTCTGGAGTTTTGGTGTTGGAATTTGGTCCCATTCTTGCCTGATATAGGTTTCCAGCTGTTGAAGAGTTTGTGGTCGTCTTTGACGTATTTTTCGTTTAATGATGCGCCAAATGTTCTCTATAGGTGAAAGATCTGGACTGCAGGCAGGCCAATCCAGCACCCGGACTCTTCTACTACGAAGCAATGCTGTTGTAATAGCTGCAGTATTCTCTTTAACCCAGAGGATACGGCAACCGATTTCCAACAAGAATGTCAAATTTGGACTCATCTGACCATAGAACACTTGTCCAATTTGAAACAGTCCATGAAATGAATTAAATGAACCTTGGACCACAGGACACGACGGCGCTTCTGGACCATGTTCACATATGGCTTCCTTTTTGCATGATAGAGCTTTATTTGGTATCTGCAGATGGCACGGCAGATTGTGTTTATCGACAGTGGTTTCTGGAAGTATTCCTGGGCCCATTTAGTAATGTCAATGAGAGAATCATACCAATGAGTGATGCAGTGTCATCTGAGGGCCCGGAGACCACAGGCATCCAACAAAGGTCTTCGGCCTTGTCCCTTAGGCACAGAGATTTCTCCAGATTCTCTGAATCTTTTGATGATGTTATACACTGTTGATGATGACATTTGCAAAGCCT